>OW026521.1:86515674-86695674 GCA_932274085.1 Protocalliphora azurea | reverse complement strand
ATTTTGAAACTGATTTGGAAAAACATATTGTTGGTTCTACGAATAACAGTGCAAGCAATATGTGCAAGTATGGAGTTCATATACCAATAAAGACTCGGCCTGATTTAGAGGATAATATGATGATGGTTTGGATAAAACTTGTAATATAGATGAGATTTGACGTTAAAATTAAATTGTGCACTAAACTTCTACATTAGTTGCATTCGTTTAACCAAAAATTTGTAATGTCCAAAGAGCCAAAATTAAGAGAGTAAAATGACGGTTTATAAACAAAATTTTACTGTACTTTTTCTTTTTAAACAATTTAAATTAAATTTCTTTTTAAACATTTAAATAATGAAAGGAAATTATTCAAAAAATGATTTAAATATTAAATCATAATTTTTTACTTTTCATTTAACGACATATTAAAACCTTTTGGTGTTAAACATTCTATACAAATTTTGCAACAGTTGTTTTCAAGCAAAATTAAAAAAAGAAAAACATCTTTAAGAAAGGAAATTTCTAAAATATTGTTTTTACTCGATTAATTGGCATTAATTGGCATGGTCGAATAAATTTTTACTCGAAATTATTGATTTTAGTTTAATCGAACAATTATTTGATTTTAATTTTTCGATTAATCGAACAAATATTATTATAGTAGAAACTAAAACCGACTGAGGCAAGATATTTGACAAGGTGAATGATCTATGGCAGAAAGGCGAGCTCTTCAAATCATGCAAATCGCTTATGGAGGAAAACATTTCAAATAACAAAAAATTGTCCTAGGTAACCAATTAGTGCAAACATGCAACGGTCCACAGTGTACCTTGTTTGGGACTATGAATGATCAACAATCAATGACTTTTTAACCGGTTTACATTTTTCTCCGCAATTTTTTACAATAATCATTATATATTTCCATGTATTCACTTGCAAAATTGTAACAAAATTTATGTAATATATCCATATTTTATACATTTAAAACTTCAACCATAGTTGCCAGATAAGTTTAATAGAAAATCATCAACATCAAAAATTAAGGTTTTATATGTTAATGGACGTTTTAAATTTTTTTTTTTAACGAAAAATTTATTTTGCTTTTGATGAAATTTTAAATTAAAAAGAAATTTATAAAAACTACATTGATTCAATTTTAGAGGCCTATTATATAAAAATAAATTGAGTAATCTGTACTTAAATCAAAATAGGCTAAGTACGGATTTTCTTGAACCAAGTGCGAAATAATTGATTCAAGAATGGCGAAAAATACTTAATTTGAGCCCTATTTAAGCCTATTTTGGATTGAATTAATCCCAAAATTTTCTTATTTTTAGAAATCTTGGCGTGATTTAAGCCTTAAGTTTATACTTAAAGTATATAAGATTGATTTCAGAATAATCCGATCACAATAATTCCCAAAATAAACTTGATTTAAGAAATATAGATCTTGAATCAATCCCAATATGATTGTTTCAAGAACTTAAAACTTATTAATATTGAATTATACATTATAAGCTTAATTTAAGCTCGAATTCATACATTAATTGATCCATAAAGCGCTTGATTTTAGAATTTTAAAACTAACTTTATATATAAACCTAAAGTGAAATATAGATTGATTTATAAAAGATGGCAATTTTTTTCACGGATGGTCATCAGATTTTGTTTATATTTGGTACGCGTATATCCTATAGAGATGTTTAGTCTTTTTCAAAAAAATCGCGAATTTTTTCACAATTTTACTTTTTATAAAATTTAAAAAAATCCGATAAAGTACGTAGCTTTAAATGTTAGCATCTCTTTACGATGTAGACGGACTTTAATGATTCAATGCATTAATGAAGGCCAACTGAGACTACTTTAGAGCAATAATTCAAAGGTAAATTGTTTATCTAAAAATGCATTCATAATGCAATTGTAGTTTTTATAGTATCCAAAAAATCGACTTTTTTAGAAAACCGGTTTCTGTATAACCGAAAAATCACCTTTTAGAAAAAACCGGCTGAATGGCTTTGGACTCTTGAAAAACCCGGTTAATCAGTTTTCCGTCATTTAAACTTTTTAACAAGAAAATATATATATTTTTTTAATTTTTTAAAACAGAAACTTAATTTATACGTGCATATAAGTTTTACTTCAAAAAAAAAAAAAAAAAAAAAAAAAAAAATAAATAAAAAGTAAAAAATTTTGGTGTGCATAATTTCAAAATTAAAATTTTCTATTTCACGTTATAACTTTTAAGAAATTATTTGTTTTAATTTAAAGTGGATATTATTATTATTTTATTTAATTACCTTTCATTAATATTATACCAATAGTTGGTTTATAATTTTTATGAAAGAAGGCCCTAAACTTTAAATTATAATTTATTTCTCACTGAGTTTTATTGAATAAGGTCCAGTACTTTTTAATTGATTGGAGTTTTGAGCCATTTGGTTGATTGGGCTCCTTTGGTACATATAGAACATTATGGTTACAAATAATGCTACATATAGAACATCATGGTTAATAATGATAAATGTATTTCGTTTTAATGTACATCTCACGTTATAGAGTACAAATTTGAAGCACTAATTTTTCGTGCGCACTCAATAGTTCCACTTATTTTAAATATTTAAAGAGAATTGTCCAAGTTAAATAACCTATCTGTCATTTTTATTGCATTTAGTAATGTATATTTTTAGTCATGTAATTTTCAATATTTGTTTTCCTTTTTTGGTCTCTTTTTTTGAGAAAAATTACATAAAAATTTAAATAAAATTCCGTTTAAAAAACCGGTTAACAGCCTTTAAAAAACCGGTTTTAAATAAAATCGAAAACTAGAAAAACCCCGAAATCGACAGGGTTTGGGTTTTGAATACTTTATTTGCAATGCAGTTTCGACAAATTTTTATCCCTTCGATTGTAAATAAAATTATGTAATTCAAAGACAATATTTTTGCCAGAGATGTATTAACAACCAGAATGTAACTTTCAGATGTATTTTTAAAATTTATTAATATTGAAGACAAATATGTTAATAAAGCAGCACATTAGTAATTATTCTGACAAAACGATATTGTAACACAAATATGACAAAACATGCAATGCAAAGAGAGCAGAATTAAATTTGCTTTACCCTTCCCCTTTTGTTAACACCATACTAATATAAAAAAGTGACAACGTATTTATAAATATACATGTATAAATATGTATGTAAGTAGAAATTGTAATTAAATCAAGACATAATTTCGTAATCAATGAAGTAATTATTATTTCTAAGGAAGAATTTTTATTCCTTCCATTCCTTTATTTATTTAATTTATTTAATTACAATTATATTAACAAATAAATAAATAATAAATTGTACTGAGAACGTAGTTATTTTCAAAATACTTCATGTATGTTACATGTCCGAATTTTTTTTTGAATGAGTTGGAGCAGAAGTTAACTGCACATGTTGGTCATACAGATTTATAAAAAAAAAAATCCCCATTTAAAAAATTAAAAATTATTTCCAAAGTATTTAATCAACGCACAATAAAGGACAGATGAAAATTGCATAACGAAACTTAAAAGCAACTGATAGACAAATAGAGAGTGAGAGAGCAGAGAGAGAGTAAATTTCATTCCGTTCATATTATCTTACGCATAAATATAAGATTTTTCCTCTTAATTCAAGTCAAATTAGACTTATTATGAGAATTTTCAAAATTAAATTAAGTATTTCATTCTTAATTTTTAAATCATTCCCGTTTTATACTTGTTTTAAGTATACATGGGTACGAATCGTACTTAAGTTTTTATGTACGATAGGTTTTTTTCTAAGCGCATCAACGAATGATGCGCTACAAGACAGAAATCATCGCAATTATCTTATAAGAAGAACAAGCTCCAGAGCAATACCTGTAGGAATGCACAGTGGAGCAGAATCGAACATTTTTGGAAATATATCTGTAACTTCTAATCGGCTGGTTGGATTTAAATTTGGAAGGAGGTTCCACAGACCCCTCAGGAGCGGAGCTATGGGGGCTCAAATTAGGGTACCTCTGACATCCGATTTTAAAATATACTTGCATGCACTTATAGTTTTCGGGTTATTTGAATTTAAAACTTCAACTATCTCAATCTTGGTCCAATTTTTTCAATAGTTTAAGAGCAAAATTATCCATCGAATAAAGAAATTTTCAATTTTCGATATCTTTACCGAATCCAATAAAGATATTGACTTCAGTCTTTTTCTATATAATTAAAAATTCTGTAGATACGATAATTTATTTGAAGAAATTAGAGTCCATAGATTTTTATAATTAAAATAAAATTTTGGTAAAAATTTGGTTTTTGAAGAAACTATAAATATTGTATCTATAAAAAAATCTTTGTAATTAAGATAAAGCGTAAAAAATTAAGATTTTGATAATAATAACCCCACAATTCCCAAAAAATGGCGAAGAACCCAAAAATCGGATTTTTAAAAATTTTCCAATGAAGTCCACATTTTTTATAAGTCCTGTAAATCATGCCTGCAAACTCTTAAGAACACATCAGGATTTTAAAACATATGGATAGACTGATGTTATAATGTTGATACAAAATACGTCAATTTTGAAAGGGTACTTGGCTCTATTGGGTGAATGGGCTTGTTTTCTACTTTACCTTTCAGAAAAGTATAAAATTATATCGATGGCTTATATTCCAAAAGGTCTATCTGCAGATTTCCAAAAAAGTTTTTTGACGTCAAACACTTTGTTTTTGTGTCCTTTAACAATGGTATCAATTTTGAAAAGAAAAAAATAATCATCACTTTTTTTTTGCTACCTTCAAGACATAAATTTTATTAAGAGAAAAAGAAAAAAACATGTTTTTATTTGCTATTCAGAGGATTGTAATGTAAAAACTTTATAAACAGCGTTTTTGAATGTTTTCGCCACTTTTCAGTCGTTGATAATACAATTTTAATCAGTTTAAAATTTTTTTCTCATGCGATTTTTTTTTTTGCAACATTTATTTATAATTTGAATTATGAACACATTTTTTATGGTCTTGCGAATCTTCAAACATAGCCTTTTTCATCTATTGATTTGTACAATATCATAAATTTAATATATTGTCTAATTTTTACCAAAACTTTTATCTTTTACACCTTTAATTTTCGATAAACAAACAGGGCTATCTGAATATTTTATGAAACACATTTATAATATACTATGGGCTATATACCATAACTTCGCAAGGTATAGTAGTCTTATTTCACTGTGCGACAAATGGTAGGGGTCAGTGATCGGGAAGGGTTCAAACTACCGGGGAAAGTTATATCGGTAAAAAAGAAGTTATACGTGTCCCAGCGTTTCGCTGGGTCACGTCTAGGAATCGAGATATATCGATTTGAAGTTAGTAACTATCATATAGTGGAAATTGTGACCTTTGGTGCTCTTTTTTTTGACATAACTCGAGAACCACCAGTCCGATATTGCTGAAACAAATATAAAAAAATTATGAATTACAATTCCTTTAATCTGTTCATACAACGTTTCGCTACATAAGCAACAGTTTCGCAGTTATAAATAAATGTATGAAAAAAAAACTATTTTTTGCCTAAAAAATTGAATTTTTTTTTATTTTTAATTCATAAAAAATCCAAAACGGTAAAAAAGTGTCAAGTCCTATTACTTTCACGTAAAGTCACATGACCTTTAAACATGAAAATCGATGGACGCGTCTCGCTTTTATTCACAATTAAGTGAAGGTATGAATTTCAAAAATTTGCTCGAGATATGCTCAAAATTCCTTGGAAAAAACATTGATGACTTTTTTTATGATTGTCAGAATTAAAAAAAAAAAGTAATAAACAAAAGGTTATTTGATTTTTATGGTAGCGGTAACAAACTAAAAAACGGTCATAAATGTGCGTGGACAATTAAAAGGAAAAAAGGAAAGTGCACTTTTTTTTAATTATTTGGGTTTTTCCGTTGGCTACCTGCATGATTTTTTACACAAATTGCACCCACATTTATGAGTGGTCACGTTTTAGAACGTTTCGAAAAATTTAAAACGCACATGAATCAGGTTTATAGCCACCCTTAAAAGATGCGCGAATTCATAAGTACCTCTCAGTAAAATATTGAAACTTAAGTAGTATTTATAGGTGTTCACTGATCGATTTTTGTCATTCAACAGGTGTCTCCGAACGCGTAAAGTACAGTTTTTTTAAAGTGATGAAAAAGTAATAAAAGTATAAAACCGAAATGAGTGCAAATTGTCCAGAAAATATCAATTTATTTTGTTACGTTTGTGGTAAAAAAGCTTTTTCAACAAATGCTGCATTACTCACTGAGCAAGTGAAGCGCGCTTTTAAACTTTATTTTGATTGCGAAATAATTCGCGGCGTTTCGTGGGTCCCAGACAAAATTTGTAAAACGTGCTACAATGGTCTTAACATGTGGATCCAAGGGAAACGCAGTTCACTTCGTTTTGGTGTACCAATGATTTGGACTGATCCAGGAGAGCACAATTCCGACAACTGTTACGCTTGCGCAAACAAAATATGTGGAGTAAATCATAAAGGCCTTAAACGAAGAGTTTACATATCTGTTAAAAGTGCACAAATACCTCTACCGCATTCGGACGAAATACCAATTCCACCGCTTTCAAGTCCTGACAGAGAGACTTCTTTTTCTATTGAAAAAATGGATTAATCGGATTTCACCTATAAACCAACACCAGAAGCCGGCCCATCGAACAAAATAATTCCAATATCACAAGCAAGAAAGGACAAGATTGCTGCAGAATTAAACCTTTCTCAACGTGAAGCAGAAAAACTTGCCCAGCTTTTGAAAGAAGGCAACAATTTGGAGCCTAATGTCAAAGTCACCGGATATCGAAGACGACAATTGCTATTCCAACGGTACTACACACTCAACGAAGGGAACACATTTGTTTACTGCCACATTTGTTTACTGCTCCCATTGGCTACAGCACAGACATGAGCGAAACATACGATTCCATGAAAATAATTTTGGATAAAGTTTGCTACACTGATCACATGTGGCGGATCAGATGTGATCTGAAAGTCGTGGCGATGCTAAGAGGTCTCCAAGGAGGCTATACGAAAAACATGTGTTTCTTGTGTCTTTGGGATATCCGATTTAAAGGAAACCAATACGAAACGCATGAGTGGCTTACTCGAGATCCAACGGAGAAAGGACACAACTGCGTAAATGATCCACTGATGCCAATGGAGAACGTCCTCATGCCCCTCTCCATATCAAACTGGGAATCATAAAAAATTTCATCAAGGCCATTGTGAAGCTCCCGAAAATTCTTGATTGTTTGGAAAATATTTTCCCACGAATCAGCGAAGCAAAATTGAAGGAAGGTGTTCTGAATGGGCCGGATATACGAAAGCTCATGAAATCAAAGGAATTTAAAGGTGCTTTAGACGGTAATGATTACTTTGCGTGGAGGGCAGTGAAGAAAGTCATACGATATTTTTTGGGAAGTACGCGAGCACACAATTACCCCGCTCTTGTGACCAAGATGTTGCACTACTTCCAGAAAATTGGAGTGAATATGTCCCTCAAAATTCACTTCTTGCATCACCATCTCGAGTAAGTCACAAAAATGAAGTTAACTGACTGATTAAAAACAATTGATTTTTTCCAGATGAAGACGAACCACCACGCAAGAAAGTAAAGGGCACAAACAAACGAAAATAAGTTTTGCGTTCATCGATTTTTATAACCTATGTATCTATGTAATAACCTAATAATTACCTGTAATAATTATAATAAATAATATATAATAAATATTATAAATAAAATAATATATAATATAATAAATAATATATAATAATTATCCAAATTCATTGAAACATAAAATCAATATTCTTGTCAAAATGAGATACCTTCACTTAATTGTGAATAAAAGCGAAACGCGTCCATCGATTTTCATGATCTATGTCTCATTTTGTTTAAAGGTTATGTGACTTTACGTGAAAGTAATAGGACTTGACACTTTTTTACCGTTTTGGATTTTTTATGAATTAAAAATAAAAAAATTCAATTTTTTAGGCAAAAAATAGTTTTCTTTTTCATACATTTATTTATAACTGCGAAACTGTTGCTTATGTAGCGAAACATTGTATGAACAGATTAAAGGAATTGTAATTCCTAATTTTTTTAAATTTGTTTCAGCAAAATCGGACTGGTGGTTCTCGAGTTATGTCAAAAAAAAGACCACCAAAGGTCACAATTTCCCCTATATGATAGTTACTAACTTCAAATCGATATATCTCGATTCCTAGACGCGACCCAGCGAAACGTCGGGACACGTATAACTTCTTTTTTACCGATATAACATTTCCCGTTGGTTTCATCCCATCCCGATTTTGACTGTCACATAGTGTTATTAATAAATCGTAGAAGATTGTATTGCAAAATGTTGAAAAATTAGTAAAAGAAGAAGTTTTTTTGCTCTCCTGAACAATTGGGGTTTTGCATATAGCCCTTTTTGAATATAAACCTTCGATATGTTTTAAAGGAAAATTTTACTTTATTGAAAAAATCATAATTATTGCAATTTCTAAATTCTTTTATTTTTAAACTCGATAATTACAAATACTCGAAATCGAATAAGAAACAAAAATTTGGCAAACGGTTCAAAATATTCTATGTCAGAGGTCCATTCCGCACCTGAGGGGTTAATGGATCACCCTACACTCATCTGCTATGCCTATGTAAAATTTTATGTAAATCCAACCAGCCAGTTAGAAGTTTATGTATTTATTTCGAAAAATTTTCGATTCTGTGAATTATTGCGATCATACACGTGAGCATCCACAGTGACGACTCCCTTGACAAAGCGGATAAAGAAGCTCACATATATGGATCCCTTGTCCATGTCAAATGGCCGTACAGAGACGCGACAGGATCATTAAATATTCCCTGCAAAAATTGACTAAAGGCATCGACTATTGGAAGCTGTTGCCGAGGGCAATAACAAATACTGACGAATATAAAGCTTCCGACCTGAGAATGGCGAACCATATTCTCTCCAATAACTCTTATTGCAAGAGGACTCTCTTCAAGATAGGCATAGGGCCCTCTGAAAACTGCAACCAGTGTAATGTCGCTGAAGGTGCATCAAATGCTTTATTTATTTCGAGCAATCCAATTCTTTCATTTAACTTTCTTGCTTTCGTTAGGTAATGCATCCTTGGTGTAATTGGAGTTGGCATCATCTATTGCTCCAGACCAAATAATGCTTAGCTGATAATCAGCTAAGTAACTTAAAAATCAAAGAAATAGTAATAAACTATTTATTAATTTTAAATATTTTCTTATTAATAGTTTTTAAAATAGATTTTTTATTTTTATTATAATTTCTTTTAATTTTAGATGCCGTGATGTACATTACAAAGCCGAGGAGTTGCCGACAACTTCGGTTATTATTGTGTTCCACAATGAGGCCTGGTCTGTTTTATTACGAACACTAACCAGTGTCATAAATCGTACACCCAGAAGACTACTTAAGGAAATTATATTGGTTGACGATGCAAGTGATAGAAGTAAATTAAAGTAGTTGAAATAAAATTATTATTTATTATTAATGTATGCTATTTTGTATGCTTTTTATGATAGCCTATTTGAAGAAACAATTGGATAGTTATATTAAAGTTTTAACAGTTCCAACTCGTATCTTTCGCATGTCAAAGCGAGGAGGTCTGGTACCTGCTCGTTTAATGGGTGCCAAGCATGCACGCGGTGATGTTTTAACATTCCTCGATGCCCATTGTGAATGTTCAAGAGGTTGGATGGAGCCGTTATTGCAACGCATTAAGGAATCACGCACTAGTGTTATATGTCCAGTTATAGATATTATATCAGATGATAACTTTAGTTATACAAAGACTTTTGAAAACCATTGGGGTGCTTTTAACTGGCAGCTAAGTTTCCGATGGTTTTCGAATGAACGTCGAGGCATGTCGTTAAATGATAATCCCACTAAGCCGATAATGACACCTGCAATGGCTGGAGGTTTATTTGCTATTGATCGGAATTATTTCTACGAAATGGGTGCTTACGATGAAGAAATGAAGGTATTTGTTAGCCAAAAAGAATGGATATGTAATAATCTTAATTTTATTATAGATTTGGGGTGGTGAGAACGTTGAAATGTCTTTTCGCATTTGGCAATGTGGCGGTAGTGTGGAAATCAGTCCGTGTTCTCATGTTGGTCATGTTTTCCGTAGCACTACTCCATATACATTCCCTGGTGGCATGAGCGAAGTTTTGGGTGAAAATTTAGCACGTGCAGCCATGGTATGGATGGATGAATGGAAATATTTCACAATGCTGTACACAGCCGGACTAACAGTTTCCATGCAAGACAAAATTAATGTAAGCAATCGTTTAGCCTTACGCGAACAACTTCAATGTAAACCTTTTTCTTGGTACTTGCACAACATTTGGCCCGATCATTTCTTCCCCGATCATGATCGTTTTTTTGGTAAAATCATTTGGTTGGATGGAGAAACGGAATGCGCTCAAGCCTATACGAATCATATGAAAAATGTACCTGGTCGTCTTTTGTCGCGAGAATGGCCAAGGGTTTTCGATGAACTTGAAAGTAATGCTGAACAATTTATGACTCTTATCGATTTGGATCGTGATAAATGTTTACGACCGGCTAAAGACGATGCTCCGCGTACTTCTGTGCAACCCGTAACGGTAGGAGATTGTAATGCCCATTCTCAAACTATGGATATTTTTGTTATAACACCCACCGGTAAAATAATGACAAATAACAATATTTGTCTAACATACAGTGAACCTAAGCAGAGTGTAATAAAAATGCTTAAGAATCGAAATGCAACCACATCAAATATATATTTAACACAATGTTCAAATGATCCACGCCAGTTCTGGAATTACGATATGGATGTAAGTTGATAGATTTATAACAATAATCACCCCTTTCATTTTATATATTTATAATATATATATATATATATATATATATATATATTTTTTTTTTTTTTTTTTTTTTGCTTGCAGACTCAACACATTAGTCATCGTGAGAATAAACTTTGTTTAACTCTGAAAGCTACCTTATCTGTAAAAACTCACGTACAGGAAAAAATTGTCTTGGCTATGGAATGTAACTTCAATGATATTACCCAAAAATGGGGACTTATACCACTGCCATGGAAAATGTAAAATAACACAGGTATACAAGGTTTTGGACTTGAGTAATCAAAAGTAGTTTCTAAGGTTATTAAGGGCGCTGAATTCGAATCTTCATCATTTCTTCCCAAATTGTTTTTAATTTTCGAGATATCAACTATATTTGAGATCTGATAGCTAATTTATTCAATAAAAAGTTATAATTCGCAATTAAAGATCTATCAAAATTAATCGTTCGTATTGTTTGGGTTCTGTTTTAGAATATTAGAGTCCAACATCGTATCCTAATTTACCGAATTGATATTTTCAATGTTCTCGTTTTTCATTTTAAATATTTTTTGTATATTTTTTTATTGAATTACAAACAAAAAATATATTTAGGTAAATTTTCAATGTACTTTTAGTAAAAAATTGTTTTTTTTTTTTTTTTATTAAATATATCGATTTTAAGGAGGACGCAAAATTAGAAGGAAATATTTTTCTGAAGAAAGGAAATTTTTATACTTCACGGAGAAATTTTTCTTAAATTTTATCTGGCATTACTGCCCTCGTCCCAAATTAAGTGGTATTATTTTCGGATTTTCATCAAATTTTATTGTATTTCCTCTCTTTTCCCGTTACTCGTACCGCGAAACTTTTAAGTGAAAATTCGAAATACCGAATGAAGAAATTTAAGTTTTAAAGATATTCGAGCTCCAATCTTGTGACATTTTTGCAAAAAACTATCCATCATTTGCTTCAAATCATGAGTTTTGCAATTAGCGAGTATGTTGAAAACTAGAAACAATCTTGAGAAAGAAATACCGTATTTGAATTCAGCGCTCCAAATTACTTTAAAATTAGTTCTCATGTGCTCAACTCCAAAAGTTAACCAGAATTTGTAAACATGTGTAATTTACCAACACCTTAAACTGTAACTTTACACCGAGACTATAATCGAAAGATAATGTAATTTATTTAGTGCAATTAGAATTATGATAGAAGAAAATTAAAAAAAAATTACAAACAAATTCAATTTCTACAACACCAGCGAATACTAAATGTGATATTTTTTTATTTGAATAATGTTGATGGTGATGCATGAATAATTGAATTAAACTAAAGTACTGTTTTAGTTTGAACTAAACTAAAAGTTTTTCCTATAAAAAGTAGGCCCGGTTTTACACTGATCCCTTAGTGTGTACTTAAGTTGAGAAAAAAAAACAAAAAACTTTAAATTGTATTTTGTATTCTTTGTTTTATGTATTTACATTAGGGTGGTTCAACTTTCCAAGAATTTTTCTTTAATAAAAATCATAGCTATGTATTATTTGACTAAAACATTTTCTCATAATTATGTTAACTTTTTACTGAATATCTTATAATTTAGAATATTATTTACCTATGTTAATGCCAAAAATCACTAAAAATATCAAACTTACTTTATTGTGCAAAATATTTTTCGATGCACCCTAACGTAATTATTATTTTTTTTTTTTAATTTTTAATTTTAAATAATTGAAAAAATGTAAAGATATCTGCAGCTTATGAACTACGCAATTAAAAAGGTGTTGGTGCAAAATATATAACCACACAGAAAAGATTCATTTAAATCGTTTTTTGGAAGATTTTTAAATTCTTTAAAAATTTTCTTAGGTTTCGTATTTTTATATATTTTTGTTTATTATCAATATTTTTGAAAGCGTCAGAAAATTTTCATTCACTTAGGAAAAACTTGAGGGATGGGAAAAGAATACTTAAGTTTTTAAGTAAAGAATTTTTACAACTTAAGCACGATTTCGCCACTAAGTGTGCACTATAAGACCGGGCCTTAATTTTGAAACTTGGATTTAATATACCTATCAAAAATTCCATGAAAGAACGGTCGAAAAATATTGCATTTTTTTACCTTTCAATTTTCATTAAAAAAAATCATAAGTAAATTTATATAGCAATATCTCTGGGAAGGCTATGTGGATTTTAATGATTTAAACGGCATTTAAATTGTGCTTATTTTGGCGTTAATAACACATTTAATTGCTATTGCATTTTATAAATGCATTTGTCGTTGATATGCCATCCCAGATTTTTAATTTTTAGCGTATTATGAAATATGAAACTTACACAAATTTTAAAAATAATACCAGAAAATAGTAATTTTTGTATTAAAAATTGTGAATAGGATATTTATTTTATTATAAAATTTCCATACTTCCCAAATATGTCAAAATTTCAAAAATTTTATGTGGCATATTTAATGAAAAATGCATTGAAAAATGCAATTACATTAAAATTATTTTTTTTAAGTCTTTTTCTATTATTGTAATTAAAAAGTATTAAAATTAAATTAATTTAAATCATTAAAATCCACTAAGCTTTCCCAGAGATATTGCTATTTAAGGTTACATGTTTTTGAGATTTTTTAAGTTTTTTAGAAAGCCAAAACCGAAATAAAATCGCGAATTTTCCCATTCGATTAAGGGATTAACTATTTGCATGCAAAATTTTATATAAATCGAAATTCTCGGTAAATTTTTGATCATTTTTTCATGGAATTGTCGATATATATATTTTTATTTTTTTGAATTTAATAATACTACAGCAGTAACATACATACTTTTTTCTTTTTGTAAATATTTATACTTCAAGTGAGAATAATTAGTGTATCAGTAGCAAATCTCTTGATTTTTATTTGTGAAATAATTTAATTTTATTTTTTAAGATTACTCAAATGATATTGTACACACTAATATTCCCCTAATTAGTTTTAAGTTTATATACATAACATATATTTTTAAGATTGATAGAAACTAATAAACATTTTGTTTAAATTTTAATAACTGAACTTTTTTAATCGGCTTTGGTGAATATAAATTAGAAGTTAATTATTTGCCATCATATCAGATTTCTTAGATAAATTTATGAGCCTATATTCAGAATTTTTCAACAAAAAATTAGGTCCGAAAAAAGTTTGACATTAATTGCTCAAGGTATGTTGCTCAACATACCAAACAAAAGTCTTTGTGATTTTTAACGTTTGGTACAGTTTTTTTATAATTTTCGTGGGACGACACCAGTCACATGCTTTTTGGCAGTAGTAAAAACCGAAAATCCAGAATTACTCTTTCCAAATTAATATTTTGGTGTTTTATTTCACAAAAATTTTTTGAAAGAAACTAACAAACTTAGATATTTAAAAAAATATTTATGTATTGTAATTATTGTTAATGTTATAGAAACATTTTACTTTTTTTTTTTTTGTTTTTTTTTTTTTTTTTTTTTGGTCCGATTATAACCAATTTTAACACGCTGTATGAAATTCTTAATATAGTGCATTCATTTGGAAAAAATTTTCAAGGTAATTTTACTTTAACATCTTTTGATGTTTTATTTATCTATATCGGACGAACCGTTCTTATTTATTAAGGGGAAAATATTAGTCATATCAATAGAAAATCTGTACACGATAGAAAAAAACTGAAAACATGTTTTTATTAAGCATATAAAAATACCCAGCAACAACTTTACTTCCCCAATAAGCCAACAAATTATATTGCTAAAATTTGGTAACTACTTACAGTTCGGGTTAAAAAATTCACGAATAATTTAAAAAACATGCACTTGTTTTTTATATTTATTTATTAAACAGAAATCGGTCCATTGTAAGCTATGCAATGTAATATATTTTTTATTTTTAAATGTTAAAACTATGTTTTAAAAGAGTAACACTATTTTATTTGTACTTTCATAAATTCGTGCTCTTTTAGATTTAATTTTTTAAAACTTATAGTATATTTATAGTACTGAGTTTTATACAGATTTAATAAGATAGGCTTTTATTTATATACTTAATAAAACTAAATAAGTTGGCAAATTTAAAGGATTGTCTATTTTGGCGTAAAAAATAGAAAATAATTTTGCTACGTCAACGGATGTAATAAGAGCCTATTTGTATAATTATAGTTTAGAAGGAGAGTAGGTAAGTCTAAACATAATTGTGTTCGATTTTTTTTTTTAATTTACTCAAATTCTTATATTTTAATTACAGCTTGCAACTTTAATTTTATTTTTTCTGCCTTTTACAGCTTCGATACTCTCAACAGCACTATAAATTAAACCAATTTGAGTGCCTAAAGAATCGAATCCATCTAACTTAGCAATAGTTTCACTAAAAAATCCATAGTTGGATTCACTACTTTTTTGAAGACATCAAAATATTATTCGTAATATTTTTCAACATCATGTCATAATAATTGGTTGAGGAGGAAGTGGCAAATTTGGATAATTTTCCTTTGATTTTGCTGCGCTTAGGGGCTTTCAAATAAAAATTATTACGTACTTCCTCAGGTATTTGGTATAATGCGTGGGCTAAGTACATGCAAAATTTTTGAATAAAAAATGTTAATGGTTTTGCTGATTTTACCATATAAGGAGCCGTATTTGATAAGTATGAGAATTTAATTTTTATTGAAATCCTCCCCAACATGAAATATGCGGACAATTGCTTCGGGGTTTGCTCTTTCACGTTGTAAAGCGTGATCCATTTCGAGGTTCCCTACTTTTTTAAAGAAAAAACACAGAAAATTCAAATTTAATGGGGAATGTTTATTATCATTTGAAAGAACTTTCTTCGGCATTTATTTTTTGAAGATTATATCTATCAAATGTTGGCCGTTGCTACGTCGCAGATGGTCCATCCGTTGAGTCTAATTTTCGATGAATCGTTCTAGCATTTCGACTGGTAACTGGCGAATGACACGCGTGATGTTTTCCACCAAGGACTGAATCGAAGCGGGTTTGTCCGCATAAACTTTAGACTTTACATATCCCCACAGGAAAAAGTCTAATGATGTGATATCACACGATCTTGGTGGCCAATCGACCGGCCCAAAACGTAAAATTATGTGCTCACCGAAGTGTTTTCTCAATAAATCCATTGATTGATGCGATGTGTGGGAAGTGGCGCCGTCTTGCTGAAACCAAATGTCGCCGAGATCACGAGCTTCAATTTCAGGCATCAAATAGTCGGTTATCGTGGCACGATAACGGTCGCCATTGACGGTTACGTTCGCATCGGTATCATTTTTAAAGAAATATGGACCGATGATTCTACCGGCCCATAAACCACACCAAACCATTGTTTTTTCTTCAGATTGCTCTTCCTCACAAATGCGGCAATTTTGTTTGTTTACATACCCATTGAGCCAGAAATGGGCCTCTTCGCTGAACAAAATTTGCCTCGAAAACATCGGATCTTCTTGGAACTTTTCAAGAGGCCATAGAACAAAGCGATTTCGCTTGGGAAGGTCGAGCGGCTTCAGTTATTGCACAAGCTGTATTTTTTACGCTTTCAATTTAAGATCTCGATGTAAAATGCAATCGTTCCATACGTCGGTCCGAGTTGCTGCTAACCGCGCCGAATCGACTCTCCACGGTCTTCGTGTACACTCTCAGCTACGGCCGCTATATTTTCTTCACAGCGTGCTGGACATGATCTATTCGGTCGAATATTATCCAATAATGAATGCTGGGTTTCAAAATGGGTGATGGTAGGCCGATTATGTTGACCATAAGTTGAGCGAAGTGCACGAAACATTCCTCACAGAACGTGAATTTTCGTAATAAAGTTGAACGATTTGTAAACGTTGTTCAGGTGTAAGTCATTCCATTATGAAATGTCAAACAATACTTAACAGAAATAACATGACAGCATGACACGACTCACACGTGATCTGTCAAAAAAAGGCCATTGAAAAAAGTATCTCTACTTGAATCACCCATTACAATATTAATCAAAAACTTTCGTTTGCTCGCATCCAAACTGCAACAATTACATTTACAATATATCCGCCGGTGGTTTCATCCATGCTTATCCATATGAATTTATTTTTTAAAAACGAATTTATTTCTTCAAGTTGAATATAGTATAGATAGATAGATAAATAAATAGATAGATAAATAGATAGATAGATAAATAGATAGATAAATAGATAGATAGATTGATAGATAGAGAAGGTTGATGTGATACTCCAATTGTATCACAACTCCACCCAAAGACCAATGTCGGTCGAAGAAAGAAAAATTAAGAAAATGGCGATAAGAAGAAGAAACTAAAAAGTTATTAGTGTTATACCCCTAGCGCCCACTGAGCCAACCATTTCCGTAACGAAGCCTATGACGTCTACAAGCTTCCTGTTCCGAACATCATATAGCCCGTAGAGAAATTGACTGCCTAACCATCAACGTCCTCACACATTCTACAAAAATAGGAATTGCTAACGTCGATGAGTAAGAGATGAATTATGACGTCCAGAGCCGCCTGTGGAGTACATCTCACTGAACTTGTAATCCTGATTGAAGCGCTCCTTCCGTTCTAGTGCCTGCCACCAAACAAAACAACCATATGTAAGAATTGGTCTCATTACCGAGGCATAGATCCAATTTACATCCTTGGGTTTGAGTCCCAAGTTCTTGCCTATAGAGTTCCTACAGGTATAGTAGACATTAATGCTACGTTTGAGTCTTTCTTGAATATTCCTTTTCCAAGTAAGCTTACTATCAAAAAATACTCTAAAATATTCCGCCGAGTCGCACAATTTCAGTTCCGTTCCACAAAGTACCGGTAATCTAAAATTCAACCTTGTACTTCCTAGTGAACAGAAACAGCTCGGTTTTTTCAGGATGCACTCTCAACTCCTTATCAGTGGCCCAGGAGGACAGCTCTTCCAGCGCAGACTGCATGAGCTCATGATTGTGGGAAGAAATTTTCCTGTCACTAGTATGACCGCATTATCAGCATATGCAACGATCTTTCGTCCCTTACTAACAAACTGACGCAGAATTACATTGACAGCCAATAGCAACAACAGGGGTGAGAATACTCCCCTTGGTCCTCTAGGCACCTGTTACCTTAAACATATTCTATCAAGCTCGAGTTTATGATTGTATTGCTCAGCATAAGAACAGCGACTGCTGAATAGCCTCAATCTTAATATTATTGAACGCATCCTCAATATTCAAGAACGTAGCCATGGTAAACTCCCTATGCCGAAATCCTTATTCTATGTAACCCACCACTTCATGAAGCGCACTCTCAACGGATTTAGGTAAGCATGTTAAGCATTGCTTATGTTGTTGGTGTCAATAGATGGTCTTAGGTATAGATCTATCAGTCTTTCTAATGCCTTCAAAAGAAGAGACGATAGACTAAAAGGTCCATAATTCTTTGCTTTGAGTGATATGTCTTCCCAGCTTTAGGTATGAAGATGACTGTTACCTCTTCACCCTCTTGGTATATGTCTATATAACAGACACTCAGTAAAAAATCCGCTAATAGTAGACGAACCGCAACCGGTGAATTCCGTACCAAAGCCGGAAAGATACCATCCGGGCCAGGTGATTTATTAGACTCGAATGTATTAATCACCCATGTTACTTTCTCAACCGTGATCAGGTCCCTCACTACCGCACTATCCACCCCTATGGCGGACTCTCTAAAGAAATATGTTTCTTCACCTGGTCCTTCCATCAACGGGTCCATGCAAACTGAAAAATGGGCTTCCATAAGCACATTAAGTGACTCAGAGCTAGACTCTGTCCATGACTAATCTGATCTTTGCATATATCCCGGAACACTAGGATCTTTTGACATTTATTCATAAACTTTTATATAATTTATTGTAAAATTCTTAACAAATTTCACTAAGTAAATACTTTAATAAAAGCTAGCATTTATATCCGTAATTTCAACAATTATTAGTGCTTAGATATCTGTGGCGTAAATAAAATTTGGTAATTTCATCTCGTAGATATATTCGGTAAGTCGAATAGATAACTGTAGTATTTCTTAAATAATAGATTTTATGCTTGTAATTTCAACTAATGGATAATTTTTAGTGCTTAGATATCTTTGGTGTAAAAAACTGTCATAGATTTCTTTTACCGAATAAATACCATCAAATTTTATTTCTTTTAATTTATCTTTTTTTTAAATATGAGGTAAATGAAAATAAAAATATTTAGGAAAAGGGTGTCAAATTTATTAAAAATAATAGATTAAAATAAATCTGAATACTGAACTTCAGGAGCTAATACGATTGCGGCATTTTCTAAGAAGTTTAAAAAAGAGAAATCAGACTTTGAGAGAAAGACTGTAAAATTGGAATGATTCGGAATTTCTGATGAGATTAGGCTGTCAAAGAAAAATGCTATAGTGGTTTTTGAAAAAATTAAAGAAATGCTTACACACAAAATATAAAGGTAGCATCGCTTTTATAAATATCTACAACATGTTTAATTAAAAAAGTAATGTATTTCCGCTAGTTTATATGTCAAATGTGGACCGATCTTCATAAAATTCGGTACAAAGATTGATACTTGTACAGAACTTCTTTGAAATATTTCAATGTAATTTGGCATTGAAATATTTTTATTTTTAAGGCGTTTTTGCGTGTTTAAACTCTATTCCGTGGCGACATTTGTATGGGGGTCAGGTGAAATAATGGACCGATTACAACCAATTTCAATAGGCTTCGTTCTTTTGTCATAAAAGTTCCACATGCCAAATTTAATTGAATTGTCTTTAAAATTACGACTTTGTGCAGAAGGTTTACATTTTCGAAAATCTAATATTTCACCAAGCCTCCAATTACTGCTAACATTATAGTTTTAAGCTTCCGGAAGCATTCAAATTGCTGTGGCAAACTTTAGTGGCATTCACCAAACTACAGCGAGCAAGATTAATAGGAAAGTTTCAGTCGTAATTCCTTCATTATATGGTTTGTACGTAAAATATCCCTCATAGGAGGAAGAAATTTTACGGGCACAAATAAAATTTTACAAAATAGAAAAATTCCCAAGATGTGTGGGAACCTTAGATTGTACGATGTGTAGGAGATCTTTAAAGAATTTTTATATAATATTTTAAATAATTTTTTTATATAAATAAGTTTATAATTATTGAAACGAGTTTTTACATATAAAAAACGAGAAAGATATAGTCGGTAAAGATCGACTATATGATAACCAACACCATTGTGTACGAGCATAAAATTCGGGATGGGGACTTATATTACACCTGTGGCAAATTTTACTAAATGTAAAATAAAATATAAAAATACAGAATAATGCGTTGAAACTAACATCTAGATGATTTTATGCACTTTTGGGCGATTCCTGGAAGTGGGTTTCTATGGAAGCTATGATAAATTATGGACTGATTCTCATAAAATTTGGCAATGCTGTTTCTACTTACATAAAACTTATTTGTGTCGAATATTAACTTGATACTAACATTCGTATGGAATTTATGTACGTTCAAGTGATTTTCGGAAGAGGGGTTTATATGGGAGCTATGGTTAATTGTGGACCGATCTTCATAAAATTAGGTACAAAGATTGATAGTTGCACAGAACTTCTTTGGACCGAATTTCATTAAAATATTCTGGACCGATCACAACCAATTTCAATAGGTTTCGTACTTGTATCATAAAAGTCCCACATTTCATTGAATTGTCTTTAAAATTGCGACCCGTACTTTGTGTACAAGGTTTACATGGACAGCCAGCCAGCCAAAGGAGGGATGGACATCGTTAGATCGATTTAAAAATTAATTCTGAATCGATTAGTATACTTTAGGTATAGGATATAACAAACTAAACAAGTAAGAAAGATATAGTCGGTCAAGCCCAACCATATAATACCCCACAACATTGTGCATGTCCATAAAAATTCGTGGAGGGGTCTTATGTCAGACATGTGGGCAATTGTGGACCGATACTTTTACTAAATGTAAAATAAAATATACGAATACAGAATATTACGTTAATACTAACATTTATATGAATTAATGAAGCGATCGTCATAAAATTTGTCACTGTGATTTCTACTTGTATAAAACGTATTTGTTATTAACATTTGATATTAACATGTGTATGTGATGTATGCACGTTAAAGTGATTTTCGAAAGAGGGTTTTATATGGGAGGTATGGTCAATTATGGACCGATCTTCACGAAATTTAGCACAAAGATTAAAACTTATACAAAACTTCCTTACAACGAATTTCATTAAAATATTGCTATATTTAAGGCATTTATGATCGTTAAACCCCTATTCCGGGAGGACATTTGTATGGGGGCTAGGTGAAATAATAGACCGATCATAACCAATTTCATTAGGCTTCGTCCTTGTGTAATGAAACTCCTACGGGACAAATTTCATTGAATTATCTTTGTGCACAAGGTATACATGGACAGCCAGCCAGCCAGACGGACGGACATCGTTAGATTATTATACTTTAAGGTGGATGTTGGATGATTTTTTCTGTGCGTTAGAAACATCAGCATAAACGAATAATATCCCAACCACCTATCGTGGTATAAAAATGTGTGTTAAGGTGATGTTATATTCTTCTTAAGTAGCATAAGATTAAGTTATTGTTCCTCTTTTTGAACTTATTTGATCTCCAACTCCATTTTAAGTAGTTCATTTTCTCTTTCGTTCTTATTCTTGTATTATTTAATTTGCTCTGCCATAATTGCTTTTCTTTCATTTTTCAGGAACGCATATTCGTCTATCAAATCATTTAGTTTGTCAATGTAACGATTCTTTTTTTGGACATTCTGAATTAAATATTCATTTATTGTTTCAATTAAAAAAATTTCTAAATTGGTTTCCAAATCATCAATTGTTTGAGGAACCTTTCTATTAACAAAATAAATTACCAGTCTAAAATTTTTCCTTTTAACTCACATTTGAAATTATCTTTTTATCAACACCTCCTCTATCTTCTAAGCCACATGTTGGCTGTCCTCGTCAGACAACAAATTGTTTATTGAAGTAGTTCCACCACCATTCTATTAAACTTACATTTGGTTGTTTCCTATTTTTCTTCGTAGATTTTTTTAGGTCGTCACATTTTGATCACGAGGAGATCTTCTACTCTTAAACTTTTCTGTCAATTGTACCCACACATCGGATTTTTTTTTTTTTGTTTTTTTATTTTGTTGTTTTTATTTTCAAGGATATTTTTAAATTGACATACCATATTTATTATTGTTGTCTTTTCTTCTTTAGTGAAATTTGCACTTCTTTTTTCATCTTTCTTGTTCAGTTTTAATAAATTTAAATTCTAATTTGCTTTAAATTCGTTGAAATTTTCTATTAAATGTCATATGTACATATAACAAATATTAGTCATAATTAACATTAGACATGATTTTTTTGATGAAATTTTGAAGAAAAATTAGAAGTAAATGAATTGAAAATAAAAAAATCTGGTTGTAACCATTTAAAAATTCTGAAAAAAATACCAGATATTATATACATATTTAGGAAAATGTTCTTCGCTGTCAATATGAGGTTTTCGGAGATCAAAATTGTATGGTAACTGTGCTCAATTATGGACTGATTCTAACAAAATCGTGTGTTGTGCTTTCTGCTTATATAACATTTTTTTTATCTAATGTTCATAATAACATTTATATAGAATTTATGGAAATTAAAAAGATTTTGGAAAGGAGTAGAACTATAGTCAATTATAGACTGACTTATTAAAAAACAAATAGACCTACATAATTAAAACAAATATTGAAGTTAACAAGCTTTTCTGCGAAGAAATTTTTATGTGATATAATAGACCACCACCTATAACCACTTTTAATGAACCTATTCGTTGCGCCAAATAATTTGTGCACAAGGTTTACGTGGACATACATCTAACCAGACGGACATTGATAAACCGAATAATAAAGTAATTCTGAGTGAACCTTCATATTTAGAAGTGAATATGTGTGTTCTTTTTTGGTGCGTAGCAAATAACAACAGAAGCTCATTATACTCAACTCTCATATCGCTCATTTACTTCAATAACGTCATAACTAAAAAACAAGTTTTGCAGAAATCGCATTTAAAGTTTCCAAATGCCATTTACTTTTATAAAAAAAATTAATCGGCATCCATAAAAGATATGTAAACAATATTTTTACAGAAGATAAATCTACATATACATTTAACTCAGAAATCTCGTTTTTTTGGTTATGACGTTCTTAAAGTAAATGAGCGATATGATGGTGTGGAGTACATAAATAAATATTTGTCCTGTGATCGATAATGGTGGCACGTAAACGCCAAGCGCAGAAAAAAACCTATTACCTTGCAGAAGGCAACAGCACACAGTAAATTGTTCAAAGTAAAAAATATTGTCCCTTTTACCTTAAGATATTTTTGAATATATATTTTCGTTGTCAATACTTTTGAACATGTTAGCTAGCCTTGGATGTCATTACTATGGTATCCATATCAAGTTGTATTGAAAGACTTGATTTTTCATAACAAATTTCACATTTTTAAAAGTACCCATTTTTGTATTTTATTTTTTTAATTTGTATGAAAAATTACCATTTTTGTAATTTTTACTAAAATTTAGTAGACTTTAGAAATAAAAATTGGATAATACGATTTCCGTGATTTTTTATATATGGTATGTATTAAAGCCTTAATTTTTATCCCCATAAAAAAATAATCGTAAAACGTAATTTTTTTTTTATGTAAAAGTTCATAATTTACGAAGCATATACATATTTAAGATTTTTGTATTAAAAACAGTGCAATTTTTTTTGAAAAGATCGGAAAGCAATGAAAATTGGTCTGAATAAGCTTTTTTTACATTCTTATTTTCATTTTAATATAAATGTTTATATATCTAAATAAATTTACACATTTTTGATTAAAAAATACCAAAATCTCCTACAATATTTTTATTTTTTCATGCAATGCTATTTTTCCCAAAATTTCCCTTATTTACAATCTTTATGTAATCTACCGTTGTCAATCTCTAGAATTGCAAACATCTTTTTAAATCCTTGGTTCAGAATTTATAAAAAAAACGAAGTATAAAAACACAGATTTTAAAATTCGGGGGTAACTAAAGATATCATGATTTCGAAAATTTTTGGACGTCATGAGTAAGAATTTTCCATCTGCTATGCCTTACGCTGAAACTTATTTGAAGAAAATAATAAATACTGAACAAAAGTTTAAAATTATTTCCAATAAAATTGTAATAATAAATACTGCTATATGTGATTACTGTTAATTATTTTAAAAGCCTTTAATAATTATTAGCTATATAACAATTTTAGAAAATATTTATCACTTCACTTATGTGGGGATTTTGGAAATTTATTTTTCCCATATCGGAATAAACTTCAATAATTTTAAAAATCTGATTTTATATTTGAAATTAGCGAACAAATTTAGATGTATGTACTTAATTTCATAACTGTTGGACATCTCGTTCTATTTTATTCTTCTATGGATTAGATTCACTGTGTAGCGGTACGAATAATCATGAAATGATCCAATCTGATTACCACCAATTTCAATAATAGGATTTTCAGAGGATGATTACGATGCATCCGATGGCTTGATATGCATTTTGCCGACATCTAATAGTTATTTACACCCATACTTACATATTTGAAATTACGAGCATTATTTTTTCAATTTAGAAAATTTTAATAAATAAAATAAATTTTTATTAGAACTTCTGTTGGTAAAATGTTCATATACTTATTATATCGCGTTTCACTAAAATTCACTAGAACACTTGTTGCGCGCGTTTTTCCTCAAAATGAATGAATGAAATATGAAATAAAATAAAATTTTTAAAATATTTAAATTAATATATATTATTAAGAAAAATGACAAAATATGCAGTTTCCATTAAATATGCAAAAAATATGGACTAACAAATTAATGTCACTTTTCAGTAAAATGGGTGATTCGGACAGATAGCTACATAAGGTTGTTTTTAAATATTCCAGAAAAAAACATGCACGAAAATCCGTTCCCTATTTATTACGTTTTTATAGCAATGTCCAAGAATTCATGGGTCTATTACTAAGGTACTTATTACAAACAGGCAAATAAGTAGTTAATCGAATACTACAAAATTACTATCAAATAATACAAAAAATACAAAAATTACCAAACTACATATTTATAGTAAAGCTACATGTCAGTAGTTATTAGTATTCATTATAAGCATATAATTTTTTCACTATTTTAAATAATTTGATACCCTACATTAAATTATTGTGTATATGAGACCTCTTACCATTTGTGGACCAATACTTATACATATTAAATATATTAATATATTCTATATTTCTATAAACATACGTATACATTATATTATGTTCATATAAACATTTATGTGGGATTTATGCACTTAGGGTGATTCTCGGAAATGGGTCAATTATAGACCGATCGTTATAAAATTTCGCACAGTGATTTCCGGGTTACTTATATAAAAGTTATTTGTGTCAAATTTCATCAAGATATTTTTAAAATTGCGACCTGTACTTTGTTCACAAGGCTTAGATGCACAGTCAGTCGTGCATCACAAACGTCGGCATGAACAAAAATACTTACAATATCAATTTAAATTAAAATAAATATAAATAAATATGTTAATTTGTGCAAACATCACATGTTCTTGTAAAAACAATAGGGGTTTTTTTTTAATAAGAAAAAGGAAATACAAAGTTCAGTCGTAAAGTTGCTCTGTGTAGATCAAAATTATTTACACGCAGAGAAAAAATATAGTTGTAGTGATTATAATCTATCCATATGATCACAGCGAAAAATAGAAATGATTATATGTAAGTAATAATTATTATGAATCCATTTTGTCATATTGTGTCCGATTTTATGGTTTGTTTTTTCATGTTATGATTCTAGTTTTACATATAATTGAACAATGTACATCATTATCTCATTCTATCAGATTGTGATTTAATGTCATTATATTAATCTATCTTATATATATATATATATATATATATATATATATATATATATATATATATATATAACTAAGTTTGTGAAAAGGATAAGTATTATATTTATTTGGAATATTTTATTGTCATGGGAATAATATTAATATGGTTTAAAAATATATTATGGTTTAAGAACAAGTAAAAGACTGCAAATATTTAATGGTTGTAGAAGTAATGATATTTTTCATATAAATAAAATTTTGTTTTAAGTAAAAATATTGTTACGAAATTGTACTTGAATTCAAATATAACGGTTTTAACGGCTGGTTTAAAGTTGCATAATGATTCTAGACCTTTCTATTTATGTTAAAAGCGGTTTGTAAGAATGACAACATTAAATGCTTAAGCTGCTAACATTAACATCGAAAGCTCTAGAATTCTAATATAATAATTTGTCCGTTAAGATCATTGTGGAAATAGAGCTTTTAAGAAGCATCTAGATGGTAATGCAGTGTGTATAAATTGGCCATGAGAACACCATTAATGAAGTCTAATTTGAAGCATCGTTAAGTAAAGACAAATTAAGTGCCTTGAAGTTGGCTGCATAACTTTGTACATTAGTCAAGTGTGCTGTATAAAACGTGTAATTTAAGTGTGTATGTGTATTAGAACACATAGTGACTATTTCAACTGTTGTTGTACATTTTAAATAAAATAAAGAGTTGTTAAAATTTTTAAACTAATAAACTGCTTTTATATGCAATCAAAAGTATCCGGTTTATTTAAAAGGAAATAAACCGCGGTTTTTAAAAGGTAAAAACGTAACAATATTTAAAAACATATAATTTTTGCAGTCAACTGTATTATGAGTGTAAACATTAAATGATAAAATTTAAACAAAAACTTTGGTATATTAACACAGAGTTATTAAAATTCAAGAAAATTAACAATGAGAACATAATATTGTTGTAGTTATAATGTTGTAACCATGTTTTTCTCTTTGTGTACACAGTATCGTAAGAAGGCGTCGCATAACTGGGCTTCGCATTAGCTACATGCGTTTAAATTGAAATCTGGAAAATTTTATGTAAATACCTGGTGGAGTACCAAACAAAACTCAATTTGGATAGTGAGTAGGAATCAAATTCGTGAATTTTGTTATAAACATAATAATTAATTATCCACATTAATATAGTTTTTTATGCTTCTTGAAATTTATACACGTACATATGTATATATACTTTGTATGTGCGTGTATATTGGCCGCTTAAACTAGCAAATAAAACGAGATGATCGAAAACTCAAAAACAACACTCAACGATTAAATATAATTTAATCGCTAATCTTTAAGCGAAAAACTGCCTCTTAGTATGAATATGTTTTTCAACGTATTTCAGCAATGTAGAGGTCAAATGTCAACAAATTCTTTGCAATAAGTATTTTGCTCTATTACTTGTATTTTCGTTGTTTTATTTTGTTTTAATACGCTTATTTAAGTATAAAATTCTTGTTCTAAAGACAATATTAAAAATTATTATCAATTAAATGACTTAAAGATGATGCACCATCATTTATTATCTTCTAAAGCTTCTTATACATCGTTGTTGTTCTTTCATTTCAATCAAATGACGAATTCATCATTAAGACAAAATATTTAAAGAATAAAGAAGTACTCGCAATCGATATAGGTAATTTTTTCGTTTTAAATTTAAAAAATTTCCAAAATTAAATAATGGGAGTTGCATTTAACGTTGTAAAATGGTTGGTTTTTTCCTTAAATATAATATGTTTGGTAAGTTGATTTTAAGCCTACGTCTATAATATGTTTGGTAAGTTGATTGTTTAATTTTGTTAAATTTTAGTTTCTTGGAATTGGTGCCATTTGTGTGAATGCTGTGGGCGTTGAAAGTTCCCAACCGGGTACTGATGCTCATACATTTTTTATTTTGGCCATTTTGCTTTCTTCTCTTTTATGTTTGACAACAATTATTGGCTGTTATGGTGTATTTAGTGAAGTGTTTGGCATTAATGTTATTGTAAGTAAATTTTACTATTAAATTATCTAGACGAAAGGAAATGACCTAAGAAAAGCACTAAAAAGTTTTTAGTTTTCGAAAATGCGTGGGTGGGTGCCTTGTGAACTCAACACACCTTTATAAATTCATACTAAGTATAACTAATGACTACATTGTACGTATATATGTAAATACACATGTATGTATGTATGTATGTACAAATGACATAGATATATCTCATGAGATATTTTTAACGATTGAGTTAGGTCATCTTTTGTGAGCATATATATATATATATATATGTACATTTATGGTGTAATTTTTTATTATTATTTTTATCAGGAAAATTAAAATGAAATTTTTTTAAAGTTTTTTTTAGAAATAAGCTTTAAAACAATAAATATTTGGAATAAATACAGAAGTTTTAAGAATAATTAATTTTACTAAAAACAATAATAACATTAATGTTAGTATCAGGATAATGTTTGACATACCTGAGTCTTATGTAAAGAGAAAGCCACCAACTTCCGAAAATCACTTTAAAGTACATAAATCTCATATAAAGATAATATTTTATAAAAAAAATACGTACTATATAAAATACATATGGAACCACGGGTTCCATATAAGACCCTCTCCGATAATAACTTCGTAATGGTGTAGGATATCATATGGTCCCTTATATGTATATAAACCAATATGTTTGTTCAGGAGCGTTCAAAACATGTTTATTCTGCATATCGTCGCCTAAAATGCACATGGTTCTAGGTAACATTCAATAAATCTATAAATTTAAAAATTTCAACAAACATTACAGATTTCCTATTATACATTTTTTTATTTAATTAGTTCTTAATATTATCTATTGACTTTTTTAAATATTAGTTGCACAAATTAAAAATCGACATTTGAAATTTGACCTTCCTGATTTAAAGGTTAGCATTGTTCAAATTCGTTAAAAATTTCGAAATATATTTTGTACAATCCATTTTATATTGTTATGTTATAATTTTCATTAATAGGTAT
Organism: Protocalliphora azurea; assembly: GCA_932274085.1. Lineage (NCBI taxonomy): Eukaryota > Metazoa > Arthropoda > Insecta > Diptera > Calliphoridae > Protocalliphora > Protocalliphora azurea. The sequence continues at coordinate 86,666,725 of OW026521.1, read as the reverse complement.
ATTAGTACAAAAAAATTAACAATACAACCAGTGATGTCAGATGTAGAGAATTTTTCTTGTTTAAGGGAATTTTTAAAGAAAATTTAAACAGAAGGAGAATAGACAATATATTAATATTTTCAAAATAAATGAAATTTTTGATATGTTTAAACTTTTGTCAAAAAAAAAGAAAAAAAAAGACAAAAAGTTTAAATAAATAAAGAAAAAATGCAATATCACACTTATTTAAGAATAGAAATCCTAATTTGCCGAATGGATATTTTTAATGTCCTCGTTTTCCGTTTTAAATATTTTTGTATATTTTTTTTATGGAATTATAAAAAAAAAAATGTATTTATGTAAATGTTCAATGCAGTTTTTGTAAAAGCTTGTATTTTTTATTAAATATAGCAACTTTAAGGAGGAGGGAAAATTTGAGGGAAACATTTTTGTGAAAATAGGGAAAAAAAGGAATTTTTTACTTAACGGAGGGATTTTTGTCAGATTTTATCTGGTATCACTATTTGCCTACCAAATTTCTAGAAAATCGGTTGATTTGATAAATGGGGGAGCTTTTGTCCTATTTTACGCCCTAAATAATAAAAATTATAGGCTATAGTTCCTTCCAGATGTTACACTATTTTCCTACCAAATTTCAAGAAAATTGGTTTTTTAGTTAAGAAGATATAGGGAGGGGAGCTTTTACACCTTATGGCCTATTTTGCGCCCTCTATCGATGACCTATTCTCATACCTATCAAATACACATTCAAAATTTCATAAAAAGCGTGTGTGTGTTTGCAATATATATATATATATATCTATATATATATATATATATATATATATATATATATATATATATATATATATATATATATATATATATATATATATATATAACTCATTGTTTATACACTTTATTTGCAGTTAGTTTCACTAACCACGATTAGTTTTCGTGATTTACTAACTTGAAAATAAAATATTTCCTTACCGTTCATAAGGCAAAATTTTCATATCGCAGTATTTTTAATTGTGAGATGCGCATAAACGCTATAAAAGTATGTGGTGTTGTGAAATGCGTTTGATTAACTTTAGTGAATTTGTTTTAACGTTATTAGAAACTGTTAAGAGGGAAAAATTTATTTATTTTATTATATTTTTTTTACATAGAGTTTGACAGTTTTAACCAGCAAATAAATAATAATAATCAGCTTTATATTTAACACAACCTTACGAAGTGCCTTTACTTTGACGTTCGTCTTGATAAAAAATTGTCTAATATAGTCACTTCGCTATACATTATTATGTCATGATATGAACTAAATAAGTAAAATTACTGCGATACAATTTTTATGTGACTTGTGTTAAGAATTTTTAGAAACAAAAAACCTAATCGTCTTTTAAACTATGCTTAAGCAGATCAATACAGATCGTCTTAGGACATCTTTTAGAAAAAAAAAAAATCTTTAAAAAAAAAATTCCACAAATATTGCATTAGATGAGCTCTTATTCTTAAAAATGATTACATATTTCTTAAACGAAGTAAGTTTCATGTAAGAAATTATTTTTACAATACAATATTACATAAAAAAGTATTTTTAAAATACCGAAACTAAAATACCGGTATATACCGGTACAGAGGAAAACGGTATTTGAATACCGGTATTTATGCAAAACAATAATATTGGTTACGGTAACCCTGTTTAAACGGTATTTAATCGGTATCGGTATTTATAACGGTACCGGTATTTATAACGGTACCGGTTTCCAAACTTTGCTACTTCCTATTATAAATTGTTTTTGGTACAATTATACTTTTTTGGTACAATTCAGTGGTACACCAATGACCAATTAAATTTTCCTCTCGTCATAGTTTTTAGTAGATTTGTTATGGAAAATCGTCTTATTTGGTAACTAAATTTCAATTTTAATAATGGGAAGGTGTTTTAAAAAGTCTCAAATCTATTTATATTAAGCACAATGAAGATTCTTGATACTCATTCCCAGCTTTCTATTACGCTAAAATCATTAGCTTTGCATGGGGTCTTACAGACTCCTAAATATTCGAGAACATCTTGACATCAATTATTTATATTAATTCATTAGTGTTCAAAACTTTTTTTTTTTGTATTTTGAGATGAAATTTGGAACACATTGTCTTTGGGGTCTAAGAAACATTCTTTGTTGAACAGCTTAACGAATAACAATATATAAACGGGTGTTTTGGGTCGCTAAAAAAATTGATACAAAGAAAAATGCTTTTTATTATGACAGTAAAGTATATGATGTGAATAGGGTTTCGGAATCGCGAACTTTTCAATTTCCCGGAAACGGGAATAAAAAATTACAGAAAAAAGTTAAATTAACGTAAACCACAGATTTTGTATAACACCATAACAGTTTTTTTTTTGTAGTGTAATATACAAAAATTGTACATTTTTCGAACAAAAAAAAATTTTTAAAATACATAAATTTTAATTCCAGTTATCTTCGGACCTATTTGTCCAATTTAAACAAACTTTGGCTCAAATTAATGCCTAATAAATCTAGTTTCCATTTATTTTTGTAAAATCGCTATTTTTAAAAATAAATGGATAATGAAATCAATATTCTTCCTTGTTTCTTAGATATTCAAATAGTAAAAAAATCAGTTATTTCAGTAATTATTAAAAAAATGTTAATGTTTTTTGAATGAAACTATATAAAAGAACGTTAAAAATTCGGCTTATTATTAGCGATTCTATTTTATTAAGTTGAAAAATTATAGAAAATAATTACATCTATGTTGTATTATAAAAAATAATCCTTGAAACCAGGATTATCAGTGTGGCCAAATGGAAATATTTTGACAATAAATGGGCGATTTCGATTGATGTTCCTAAGAACATATTTATGAGTTTCTGTTTTAGTTTTGCAAAATTTTAAAATTTCGTGACTTTTCTTTACATATTTTCAAAAACTTAAAAAACTTTTAACAACAATATCTCTAAAACTACTTTACAAATTAAGACAATCAAACTGCTTTTAAATTGTATTGTTGTCGTCTTCAACTAAAAGATTTTTGATATTATTCAAATGTTAAAAAAACCCTTTAACGCAATTGCATTCTTTAGATACAATTATCATTGAATATTCCCCCTTAGACTTATGTTATGCTAAAAGCATTTTTTGAAAATATGGAAACTTTTAGTTAAAATTAAAATTCAAACTTTTTTGACAAACTCATTTATTATGTACGATATTGATTTCAGAAAAATCTATTCACATATTTTCATACACAAAAAAATATTTTCATAAAAAAAAATATCAAGTTATTACTAAAACAAATGAGTTTTTTTTACTAAAGTTAATTTTCTCTCCATCCCCTCATGGTTGCAATCTAAAATTTTTATATATTGTTCGTAACATATTAAGGAACATTTTAAAGAAAAATTTTAAAAATGGAAGATATTATTTTTTAAATATCCTTTATACAAAGACAAATATTGATTTCAATATCCTCTTATTTGAAAAAAAAATGTCATTTATATAAAAATTATTGGAAACTAGATTTATTAGGCATTAATTTGAGCTATGTTTAAAATTTATGTATTTAAAAAAAAAAAAAAAAATCTGAAAAGAGTGAACGAACGAACGAATTTGAAAATTTTGAAGAACTTCAAATTTTTATTGACGTAGTGAGTGTGTATATCTAATTTCAACGAAATCGGAGATGATAAGCTACGTCGGGTGTCTGAAAATTTTTGTTTTCTCACACATAATGAATATAGCCAATCAAAACATTATTAAAATTTCGTTTTGAAAGAAATTTGAATATAAATGTGTTAAAATAAAAAAGAGAGCAAAAACTAATTATTTTTTGGATGAAAGCTGTGTAGAATTTGATATGAATTCTTTTGATAACACTCAGTATTAATACAGATATTTAAAAATAGAGGATCTAATAGATAGTGAAAAATTACATATGAGACTTTTGCTTAAAAATTAGTTTTTAGGTCCCTTTTTGTTTTTTTTTAATTCCCGCGAATACCATAAAAACAATTCTTTTGATAAATCTTCAGTTCTTGGATTTTTTACGCATGTTCTTCCTTTGAATTGAACATTTATTCGGAATGTACTTTAAAGTTTTTTTCCATATATTTGAAACCTTGTGATTTCAAAAAATTAATTATTTATTTTGTTTTTATTAATATAACCATCGCTTTGAAAAATCTTTTCGTTATATTCTAAAACTATACATAGTTTCGATAATAAGTAGCATTTGCTAATAAGTTTAATTCTCGACGATTTAAAATATGACTTTTCTTAAACATGTTTACCATTATGTTGCTGACAAATTTTCATATTGGAAATACATGTAATTTTTGAATAGACGCACAGTGGGGTCAAACGCAAATTTTTTGGTAATAAATCTGAATCTCCTAAACTACTGGTCGGATCAAATTGAAATGTATGGAAGAGTTATAGAGGAGGACCTAAGCTTTCAGAAAAATCGTCTTTTAGTCACCCTGTGATAACACGAGATAAGCTACAGGGTGTCAAAGTTGACTACCTCGAGTATGTAAAAGTTAAAAAAATCGTAACTTGTAGAAATGAAGTCCGATTTTAAAGATTTTTATATTTCTGGAAAGTGCTTGGCAAGATAAAGAAAAAATAAGCTTACTCATCTAAGTTATCTCTTACAGTTAAAAAGATATTTACGCTTGAATTTTGAATTTTTGATTTTTTGGCTCGACTTTCTTTCGTTTTTCGGGAATAAGTCCGGAGATATATGAGGTAAAAATTTTTTAAAAACATTCTGTAATTTGCTACATATTTCAAAATAATATGCTGAAAGAATTTTTGGATTATCGCAATTCGTCTAGACGTGAAAAATATTCAAAGTCAGCACTCTGAAATTGGCATGAAAAATGGCTATTTTTTTTACAAAAATATAGTAAAATTCATTCACTTTTTTCTCAAAGTTCCGTTAATAAAAAAATTTTCTCCTTATTAATTTCAAAAGATAAGGCTACATAAATGGTTAATAAAGAAATTTTGAATTGATTTAAGTTTGCACCCTACATCCAGCATTGGCCGAAAATTGTCAATTTTAAAAAATAATTTCATTTTTGTTGATTAATAAAAAAATGTCACACGAGCTTTTTTAAATTTGGTACCCACATTTTTTATAGAAATAAATTTAGAATGATTTAACACTAAACTGCTTCCCGCCCGGCCAAAAACGAATGCAGGAGTGGAGATTTTCTGTTAAAAGTCAGTTTTTTTAACGACTATTTTAAAAGCATATTAGCATAAAGCATAAAGCATATTAGCATATTTTTAATATTATTTCTTATGTAATGTATAAAACACAAATCAAGCTTTCATTCCTAAAAAAATCAATAAAATAGCTCCAATAACCTATTTTTGGTAATTTTTCAAAAATAATTTTTTTTTTTTTTAAAATAGCTGAAAATCCAAAAAAATTTAATTTTTTTAATACAACTCGACTAATTTTGCAAACACTTTAAAAATGTTAAAAGAATATAAAAGTAGACTTATAGACCAATTCAACGATATATAAAATGTTGATATAGGTCATTTAATAATAGTAATATAATGGCCTCAAAACTACCAAGTCACGTCAAAAGTTGCAAAATTCACTATTTTGTTCCGTATTTCCATATGTGGTGTATACGTAACATTTTAGTTTTCTAATGTATTATGTAGGTATATATGTGTTATTATAAAGTAGTAAATTCTTTATTTGAGTAATGTTTATTTAATTTGTTCTACATATTTACATACTTATTATACATATATCCCGTATATTTATTTTATTAAGAAGAAGATTTTCTTGAAAATAATCAAAAACATCAAACGTTAGCAAATTTTTAACTTCCTTAGCTTCGGAATCCTCTTTTTCTATTTCAAGAGTGATTTTTGGTAGCCATCGTGTTCTTATAGAATATAACTGGAACTGATGATATTAATAAATATTCCATTAAGTCCATATTTTGCGCTATTTTCGAACATTTTCGGGTATTGAAGAGTCGGAAATGTTTAACATCTTTATTTCGGGCTTCCTGTACTTCCTCTGTTAGCTCTCCCAATGGCAAAATACTATTTTCTATTATTTCTTTACCATGAGCCAATACTTTGTGAATTGTTGGAGTCATTGATTTCCAGGGGTATGTAATGTTAAGTAGTTTGCTATTAATGGCTGCCAATATAATCTTAAAACGCTTCAAAATATTTAAGTCAATGCCTGTGATTGAAGATGTGAGTTCCGGATTTTCAAAGAAACGTCTTGCTGTATTTCCATCATTTGAGCTTCCATAGCCATGTAGAGGTTTATCAATTATTAATCCGAGTTGTTCTTTGAATTCTAATTGAATTCTTCTCTTCTTTTCGTAATTCGTGAAGTTCCAAATTGTTTTTTACTGTAGCATTTTCCTGCCCGGGAATATTTCTGTACTTCATATCATATGCAAGATGTAAGCAGAACTCCAAAAATCTTATCCTTGCGTGGAGTGGTGATATTCCAAATTTTAAAGAATTTTTATTAACAGGACTTCAGAATTATCCTGAAATTGTGAACTTATTTTTCCACATATATTACATTTCCATGTAGATGTTGTATCTGTTATAGCGTTTGCAACTTTTCCATCAATCATCGTTAATTGTTGTTGCAATGTAACTTTAATAGTTCTGTTTGATACTTTTACATATATTGGGGCAATGCTTTAATTTCTTCTTCCAATTGGTTGACAATGCTGTTTATTGTAACCGCGGTTTCTTTTGTGTAATCAAAAAGGATTGGACGGCACAAAAATTTGGAACCTGGAGTTAAATTTATCCATATATCATCAAAAAGCGAGTCATTTCTTGTCGATGAGGAAGGCTTATTTAAGCGCATTCGAAGTGGTACCAGAGACGCTATAAACAGCGAGGAATAATTATTTCCAGAATTACTTCCATCCAGTTGTTTGTATTCCGAAAATCCTGATGTTCCATCGCAGCCCCATTTGAATATTAAAATAAGTTCAGAGTCTTTGCATTTTTCAATGTTATCATTGCTGAAGGTAGATATAATTCTAGAGACAGTATTTTCAAGTAATTGCAATATATTAACTTTAGCACTTTTAACAGAAGCATTAACCGGGTGCTCCATAGGCTGTAAAATATTACTTTTCGCTTCTCTCACTGATTTGCTACTGGGAAAAATATCATATCCTTTTTCGCTAACAGATTTCCTCAAAATCTCGTATTGGTTTCTTGATAATCCTAAATTTAATATTAGAGCTAAAGCATCTTCAGAGGTAAAGGATGATGTTGATTTCGGTGTCACTATGCTTTGGATTATCCGATGTAATCGATTGGGAGAAGCTGTTGGTAACACATCTATAACTTTTTCTACTTCCTTTAGTTGCGTACGTGTTACTAAAGCTTTAAATGTATCTTTTATTTCGGCATTCGTATGTGAATTTAGAATAGATTCCTATTTGGTCCTCTTTGTTCTTAGCTGAACTTCACCGTAACTTTTTTTTCTGCTTTCCGATGAAAATTGGTATTTCTCCCTCCAACCACTCTTCATTTTTTTCTTGAACTTTGGCATTGACCAATTTGAAGCTTGCATCCTTTTTTCGTATGATTTATACAAATTTTCGAGCTTTAAACTGTCTTCTGCAGTAAGAGTTAAATCAAAAGATACTACTGTATCAATGAGTTTTCTTATTTTTTCTGGACGATTTATAATATCAGATAGATTATCCCAGATTACTTTGCAAATAGAAAAGTGTTTTAATATAATCTCCATAATGGCAAATTCACTAATAAATCTGCATATTTATAAGGATACTTATATATAGAAAAAGAATATTTATATCAGGTAAATGGTGACAGGCAAAAATGAATTAAAAAATTTAAATTTTTGCTCAAAACCCCCAATTTCATTCAGTTTATTTTTATGACCTGTAGTGTTAAACAGGTACGTCAAAAAATGTACCTATGCGATTGTAAAAAAATCATTTTTGTTATAATACATTAATTAAGTAGCTAGGTAAATTATTTAAAAACTTAAAAAAATGTAATAAAAAACGAAGGAAAATATACTTATTTATGTACTTAGGTAATTTTAAAAACCTTTTCAGTAGAAAAAAATTATGAACACTTTAAATAAATTCATTAATAAATATTATTATCTCGTAACAAAAATAAGCAATGCAGTTGAGTGTTACGTATACACACATATAGAAATACGGAACAAAATAGTGAATTTTGCAACTTTTGACGTGACTTGGTAGTTTTGAGGCCATTATATTACTATTATTAAATGATCTGTATCAACATTTTATAAATCGTTGAATTGGTAAATAAGTCTATTTTTATATTCTTTTAACAATTTTAAAGTATTTGTAAAATTAGTGTTGTATTAAAAAAATTAAATTTTTTTGGATTTTCAGCTATTTAAAAAAAAAAAAAATTATTTTTGAAAAATTACCAAAAATAGGTTATTGGAGCTATTTTATTGATTTTTTTAGGAATGAAAGCTTGATTTGTGTTCTATACATTACATAAGGAATAATAGTAAAAATATTATACTAATATGCTTTTAATATGCTTTTAAAAATAGTCGTGAAAAAAACTGACTTTTAACATAAAATCTCCACTCCTGCATTCGTTTTTGGCCGGGCGGGAAGCAGTTTAGTGTTAAATCATTCTACATCTATTTCTATAAAAAATATGGGTACCAAATTTAAAAAAGCTCGTGTGACATTTTTTTTATTAATCAATAAAAATGAAATTATTTTTTAAAATTGACAATTTTCGGCCAATGCTGGATTTAGGGTGCAAACTTAAATCAATTCAAAATTTCTTTATTAACCATTTATGAAGCCTTATCTTTTGAAATTAATAAGGAGAAAATTTTTTTATTAACGGAACTTTGCGAAAAAAGTGAATGAATTGTACTATATTTTTGTAAAAAAATAGCCATTTTTATGCCAATTTCAGAGTGCTGATTTTGAATATTTTTCACGTCTAGACGAATTGCGATAATCCAAAAGTTCTTTCAGCATATTATTTTGAAATATGTAGCAAATTACAGAATATTTTTAAAAAATTTTTGCCTCATATATCTCCGGACTTATTCCCGAAAAACGAAAGAAAGTCGAGCCAAAAAATCAAAAATTCAAAATTCAAGCGTAAATATCTTTTTAACTGTAAGAGATAACTTAGATGAGTAAGCTTATTTTTTCTTTATCTTGCCAAGCACTTTCCAGAAATATAAAAATCTTTAAAATCGGACTTCATTTGTACAAGTTACGATTTTTTTTAACTTTTACATACTCGAGGTAGTCAACTTTGACACCCTGTAGCTTATCTCGTGTTATCACAGGGTGACTAAAAGATGATTTTTCTGAAAGCTTAGGTCCTCCTCTATAACTCTTCCATACATTTCAATTTGATCCGACCAGTAGTTTAGGAGATTCAGATTTATTACCAAAAAATTTTCGTTTGACCCCACTGTGAGACGTTCCATCGAATTACCGAAGTTTTACAAAACTTTAGATAATAACCGGATTAAGAAAAATTATGTGGTTTTTATTTCATTTTTTTTCGCTATTTTTGTCTTGAGGAAAATTATAAAAATTAGGCTTTATTAAAATTTCAATGAACTAGTTTTTTAATAATAAAAATATAGATTTCAAACTAAAATGAAATTAAAAGCATATAATTTTAATCTACCGTTTTCTCGAGAATATAAGTAAATTTTTACCATGAACGCATTTTCCAAACCATAGAAGTGAATCTATCCAATATATATAGTGAATCTATCCAATATATATTGATATACATACTATCAATTGGTTTAACACTTATATATGCAAAAAATATTAATGTACGTGTCCTTTGGCATCTTAAGCTGCCACCAACATAAATCATATCAATTCTCAAAATAAAAAAATAAATTGTTAAATTTCGAATTTAAAACATTGGACTAGATACATTTCTTGCTGAAGCAATTAACATTACAATAAAAATATTTGTTAAACTAGAATTTCTTACTTTATAAATGCAAACGACAATAGCTGATGGAATGAAATAAAATGAAACATACACAAACAGCTGTGTCTTAATTCCCACTGTGTTCCCAGAGAATGAAAAAGTGTTACATATTTGTTGGCAACTTTAGCTGCCACGAGCATTATTGGGTTAATACTAGTTTTTCCCGGTGCGCTTCGTTTCCCCTTTTGATTCGATAACTAATATTTACTTTATATGAGGGCTTCTAATTTCCCTGGACCTATCCGCCCTATTTGAAAATAGAGATGAAAATTATTTCAGTGACTTTTAAGACTTTCACTGTAATACATACTCCTTTAGGTATGAGAAAACTAACATTTGTTTAGGTGCTACTCTTCCCCCTGGCCCTATCCTATGAAAATATTAACGATTTAATAATATTTCTGAACATCAAATGACAAATAAAAAATTTTTATAAATTTGTTTTATTTTGGTACAATTTGGATCAAAAAAGTAAAATTTTAAGAGATGTTTGGTACAATTAAATAATTTAATTTGACATTCCTGATTCGGAGAATTTTGCTAAAAATTGTATACATAAAAAATTGTAAATTTGAAATGATAAAAATATGAATCCTTTATTTATATATTGTATAAAAAATTAAATTCAAGCCAATAATTTTAAATTTTTTCAGTATTCTATATTTATATTATCGCTGCTTATCATACAATATTTACAAATACGATCGTTTCAACCGCACGAGTTTTATTTTAATAATTTAGAAGATTTGGAATCAGCTTGGCGTTTAGTTGAGACAAAACCGAAATATATGGATGCTTTTCAATTAAGAGTAAGTCTTAAGATATTTATAAGTACCTACATATCGTTAATTGACGGCTAAATTGTTATAACTAACATTTTCCTGTCTTGTTTAAATTATTTAATGAAATTCTTCTTATTATGGTATCATTTAAAATCATTATCAAGTGGAAAACTGGAAATATGTCCTAAAAAAGGTTTTTTTTTAAATATCAACATAATTTAATATTTTAAACATCCAAAATAAGACAAAACTAAAGTTAACATAATATATATATTTGTGGTCCCTTGACAAAACAACTTAAGTCTAATTTTCTATTACATACATCTGGTTTCCCTAATCATTAACTATATTTTAATATTTAAATAAATTTAGAATTTAATATATAAAATACGTTTAAATTTCATCAAACATATTTCTTCATAACTTTGTTGTAATTGATATGTATTTAGGGTAGTGAAACATTTTTTGCACGCTATATATAGTTAAACATACCTAAAATTATTTATAAAAGTTTGATCAAATTTCAACTTACGATGATTGGAACATAATGCTACTGGGTCATTTATGTTGATGATTCCAGAATAAATTTAAATTGTTTCACACCAATAATAATAACAATAATAATAATAATAATAACAATAATAATAATAACATATAATATATTGTTACGAAATTGTACTTAACTTCAAATATAACGGTTTTAACGGCTGGTTTAAAATTAAATAATGCTTCTCAACCGTTCTCAATGCTTCTAGACCTTTCTGTATATGTTAACAGCAGTTAACATATCTGTAGAAATTATTAACATAGTTGTAAACATACAACATTGAATAAAAGCTTTCGCCATTGTTTGTAAGTATGGCCCTAAATGTTGAAACTGATAACATTAACATCGAAAGCTCTAAAATTCGAATATACTAGTTTGTGCGTTAAGAAATTGTAGAAAGTGATAGAGCTTTCGAGAAACATCTAGATGGCAGTGAAGTGTATATAAATTGGCCGTGAGAACACCATTGAGTCAGTATTATTTGGAAGCATCGTTAAGTAAAGACAAAAGTGTATAATTTAAGTGCGTGTGTATTAGAACACATAGTAACTATTTAAACTTTTATTGTTGTACATTTTTAAGTAAAATAAAGAATCGTTACAACTTTTAAACTACTAAACTGCTTTTATTTGCAATCAAAGTATACGGTTTATTTAAAGGAAATAAGCTACCGATTTCAAAAGGTAAAAACGTAACAATATGTATATACATCAAACAGTAGGTAAAGGAATTTAATAAAAAATCGAGTTGAAATAAAAAATAAAACCTAACAAATTTAAAAAATTCATATAAATGTTTTTGGCATATATATATATTGTTTATAAGTATTTGGTACTTATTATATATATATATATATATATATATATATATATATATATATAATAAATACCAACTACTTATAAATAAATAAATAAATATTTTAATAAATACCTTTGTAACTTTGCTTGTGTAGCAGCCTATTCCAATCATCGTAGGAAGTAGAAATTTGTATGTCTCATAATTTTAGGTACGTTTAAATGTATGAGATAGTGTTTGTTTTTTTTTTTTTTTTGTATGTCTAAAAAGGAATAAATAATAAAATAAAAGCTTCATATACTATATATTTATAAATTTATTTTTAGCATTACTGCTGCGGTTTGTTCAATGCTCACGACTACGACTATAAACATTTGTCAGTTCCCGATAGTTGTTATGCATCCAAAATTGATGCTGATCATGGAGCCTCAGCTGTCGGTATTTATCAGATCAACAATGTCGGATGCTTAGAAACAGTATGGAGATCATATAAATTTGCTGTACATCGCCATGTTCTTTTTAATTGGGCACTTTTTATAACCGAGGTAAATAATATGTATCATTAACTAAAATGCAAAAAGTCTTAGGCTAAACGAAATAATAAATTAGGAAAAAAAATCCAATAAATATAGAATTAGACATTAATTTTTTATTGCTACACCCGCTTTTATATTTTGTGTTAATTAAATAAAATTTTTATTAGAATATTTTAGCTTTTTAGTTTACTTATATATCGGTGGCTTATATAGTTAATTTACTTTCAAATACACTTGTCTTAACAAATTAAGTACGTTATGACGGCATATATCAAATTTATAGAACAGCACTTGATAATTTAGAAATTCTTTTAATGCATCTGAAAGGTTCCACAAGCGCTTTTGAGTAAACAACTAATTATTTTGAAAATTCGAGATATGCCTTTTCGATGTTGAGCCATATTAATACGAATACATTGTAATTATTAATTTCTATATTTTATTTCTTTGGTTTCAGCTTATAACATTAATCTACTCGATTATTTTAAGTATTTTAATATTTAAACGTCGATTTCGACCACGTTTCGAAAATCTTAATCGTGCTGTTATTCGAGAATTTTCCAATCAAAATCACATTGGTTCCAGGCAACTTTTGATATCGAATTGATAGATTAATTTCTCAAATTACATCCGAACGAACATGCGGCGGAGGATTGAGTGGAATAGCCGCCACTCCTGTATATTTTGAAATTAAATTATTTAATTTGTTTTGTTGTATCTTTTGTGCCATATAATATGCCAGACATGCTATAACACTGTGTAATATCTATAATTTAGAAAGTTATTTTTTAATTAATAAATTGATTGTTTATACAATTAGCAGACATTTTTTTTATTTAATAACACTTAAATTATGAATTGGGAGGCGTATATATATATATATATATATATATATATATATATATATATATATATATATATATATGTATATATATATATATGTAAACTACAAATAATTAACACTTTAAAAGCAGAAAGGTTAAATGAGGAATTTTTCAGTTAAGAAGTTTTTACTTAAATATCAATGAATTTATGAAAAATATAATAATAAATTCTTTCGAAACCGTAGTAATAATCGAATAAAAGAAAGTCTTTGAAGTTTATTCGCTATTATAGTTTTTTGACAAATTTATGCTTCTTGTGGCACTTATTTTCTTAACTAACAATTTGTTTGCCATAGAAAATTAACTTAGCCAGTTATGGACAGGTGATCCATAAATATTACTTTTATTACTAAAGGATTAAATGAATACATATGTCAATAGTACTAAATAAGGACATTCCAATGTTGCTATAAAATCTAATTAGAATGGAAAATGTCAGGAATATTCAAACTTGAATAAAATAGTATTTAAAAAAATTCATAAAAAACTTACTAAAATCTTCATTTCACGAGAATGAAAACTAATTTAAAAAATTTTTTTTCTGATTACGTATTAGTCGATTTAATTTTTTTTTTTTTTTTTTTGACAAAAAGTTAAAAAAATGTGTACACTGTTCATCGAAACCCAATACGAAATAACTGAACAGCAATATTTTGGGATTGGTTTATAACATATTAATTACATTTGCAACATTTTCTGTCTTCATACAAATCGATACACTTTAGTATCCCAGCAAAAACTTTGCTTTCCTGGTAAGCAGCTAGCAGGTATAATTGGAAATAAAAATAAACTACTTATTTTTTGCCTGAATAACTAGTTATTTTTGTTCGACTTGTACACAAATTCATGTAGTTATTTTTTGACTCTAGGGGTGCTCAAAAATATGTGCCTAAACGAAAACAAAAAAAAAAAAAAAAAAACAAAATTTTGCCGTCAGTGAGACTCGAACTTAGACACACACTAACCATTCGTTTTTACTGACTAACGTCGTACTCAGTACACCATCACGCACATAGCATCCTAAGCGACAAAAACTCTATTTAGTTTAAAATATCTTTTTAGATATTTTGTTATAAAAAACTAACAGCTTCAGAATGGTGTTGAACCAACAACCTTCTAGTTGTTGATCCGGCGATTTAGCCAACTAATCTACGTGATTGCAGTATTACTGTGCTATTATACTATTGAGTACTTATTAATGTAGTACAGAGTAGGCAAATAATAATGACGCCTCATTACCAAAAAACTACTTTAATAAGTAGTTGTTATTACCGAAAACCAAAAAGTTTTTGCTGGGATGTATCCCAACCATTCTTTTTTCAAAAGATTAATACATTTTTTTTTAATAAATATTTCTGAAAACTTTCTTTTCAACAAGTAAGGATGAAAAATGTTTGTGTATTTTTTTAACAATTCTTTTGTTATTAGTACCTTTATTTAAAAATTTTTACTTATTTTGTAAAGTACTAATTTGTTAAAAATGTTTTTTTTGTAAAAATTTAGTTTTTTTTTGAAATTTAAATTTTTTAAATTGGTAATTGGTAAATAATAAAAAAATGTTATTACAATGTATAACGTAGTTTATATACTGATTTACTGTTTTTAAATAAGTTTCTATTTTTTGAAAATTGATATTGTTTGGAAATATATGTTGTTACTTTATTTTAATGTGTACTTTTCTTGAAAATTTGACCTTTTGTTGTAAAATTGAAAATGCTCTTTTTAACACTGGAACTTTTTATTTCCAATTTGGCTACTATTTTATATCCGTCACCGCAGGTGTAAAGGATATATATAAGTTTGCCAGTCTGTTTGTAATTTGCACAATTTTCATCGGAGCAAAAAAAAAGTTGGATGTCGATGGGACGATGCCTGTTCGTCCGTCCGTCGGTTGAAATGGCGCTTGTAAAGACTGCTGATAACATATATATATATATATATATATATATATTTTACACCTCATTTTTATTATAGGATATATTATAGGATATATAGGAATATAAGTATTTATAAAATCTTGATTCTATTTCAACTTTATATGAAAATGTAAATTATTTTAAGTTTTAAGTATTTATATAGATATAGTATGGGCAAATACGTATATATGTAGTAATATCCAATATAATGTATTTCATTTTCATATAACACATCTCAACACGGGTGGAGGGTGTATAAGTTTAATACATATGTATGTTCATATATGATTGTGATAGATCTGTGAAAGTAACTTATATGTGGGAATATAAAAAAGGTTCCTCCTTGGGCCACATAAGGCCTTTATACAAAATTTCATCAAATTATCTTCAAAATTTCAACCTGTGGTTTGATTACAAGGTTTAAATCGTTAAATTGACTTAGCTTGGTTTTTTACCAAGTTGCAAACGACAGCACAAATGCATTATACCATCTCCACCTATGCACAGTGTCATATTTGACAGTTTTAGAACGAAAAAAAAAACTATTTTCTAGATATTGGACTTGAAAGTTATATTCTGTTAGTAGACTATGCAGTAAACATTTTCATTAAAAAGGGCGGGTATAATGACTGCTAATATGACTTACCGCAGTTTTTTTGCTAATATTTTAAAAGATCTCAAAAATCGCATCCAATATTTTCAAATGTATTTTTATGGATGTTGTTTTATATACCATTCGTATCTTTAAATTGGAAATCGATGGAACTTTTTAGATTTAGTAAATTAAAAATAGAATTTCCTAAAACATATGTATTTTTTAATATTCTTTTGTATAAAAAATAGCTTCAATATTGAATTTTTACTTAAAAATTTATAATCAAATAATTTGGATACATTTATTACCACATAATAAAAAAACCTTCTTTTACTGAGATATATGTAGTTAAATTTTAAATACTTCTTCACTAAAATGTCAAATAAAAATATTTTTTTAAAGTAGCAATTTTGAAAATATACAACTCTCTCTTTAGATAGTTTCCAATATTCTAAGTGTTTTCTCCGTAATACGAAAAAAATTTACTTCAATTACTAAGCTTTTATTTTCGTATTTTTGTCGTTCTAATTTGTCTAAATGAGAGACATTGTGTTATGGTAGTGTAGGGCATAGAATACAACTAGAAGTTGTGTTCGAAGTGCGACTACATGTATTGTGACTACATAAATTTGTTGTTGCATAAATTAGGTTTTTGACAACTGAATCAGGTTTTTCTCTCACATACATATCTACATATTAATCTATGGCGTAGGGTATAAATAGACATTAATTCCTAAATATAGTAGAACTATTTTTAGCATCTCAAAAACTGTAACCAATTAAAAAAAAAGAATTAAAGATTTGAATTCAGCACCAAGTAACTTTAGAAATAATTTTTGGTTGTTCAGATCCAAAACTGTGTATACTTGTATACAGTGTTGCCAGCTTAGGCTTTTTATTTTGCTTTTAGCCTTAAAATTTTCGTTTTAGCTTCTTAGTTTTTTAGCCTTTTTTTGATTTTTTAAATTGCCTTAAAAAGACTAAAATTTTAGCATTTCAACGAAGAAGAAAATTATTTCTAATATGCTTTTACTAATTTTATTTTTACAGAATCATCCATTTAAGCATTTTTGTGTATCAATTCGCGCAAAATATCGAGATTATTTATATCTATTTCAAAAAATAAAGTAGCCAAAAAAGGATATTTTTTGAAAAAAAGGAGCCAACTGATTCAATTACTAAAAAAACTCCTCAAAATTTGGACTGAAAGCATAGATTCACAAGTGTTGACCTTAAGTTTGTTTGACAATTTAATTTTCATTAGTAATAATTTACAAAAAAAGACGTTTGCAGTTCCATTTTAAAAAAGGGGCCAAAAAATGGACAACTGGTTGAAAGAGGGGCAATTGGCGACTACATTCGCCAAACGATAACGCCCTTTATGAACATATATATTTAAAAAAATTCTTATAAAAACGAAAAATTGTTCAAAAATTTGGAAATGATTAATAGAAGAATGTTAAGTGTAATTCAAAAATGACAAAAAATCACTTCAAAACATTGCGTAGGTAATTTTTTTTTATGGAATATAATCCAAATTTGTATGAAAATTTTGCGGGCGATTTCTCTTTGGATCATTTTGCTGACAGCCGTTCTGTGTTTTATTTTCAAGTTTACAGTATTTTTAAAAAATATCAAAATTAATGAGAAAAAAAAATTAAGAATAAGTTTTTATTTTTTGGGTCATTTCGCCTTTTCTGACCTTTTTTAATGTCCAATTTAACCTCTATTTTATCACTTCCTGGCGACAAAGTTTGTATAATTAGTATGTATACTATTAAGAAATATGTTTTTTTTTTCTTTTTTGTTTTAATATTCAATATAAATTAATACTTACAATAGCAAAAAATGTGTATAAAGATAAAGATGATATTTTATAAACGCCTAAAACTATTGTTACTACAATTTTACTGAGAAATATATTGGCAATCTGCAAATAAAGACAAAATACAATTATTCTGAATATATTATTAACAAATATAACTCAAATGTCACGTTTGTATATTGTAATTAAAATGTAAGTATTTTTATTAGAAAAACAAAAATGCTATGAATAATTACTTTTGAGCTTAGTGATTCACAAAATTTTAATACTAATTTGGAAAAACAAATATGTAAAACAGGGCTATTTAGAAAACCACTTTTAAAGTTTGAATTATAATAATTATTCTTATGAATTATGTGTAACAAAAATGCTTCTTTTCGAAACCAATACAAAAATATATAAAATTGCTTCCAAATTATGCATTACATTTTCGATACAAATTAAATTGCCTTTCATTTTTAAACCTACAATTTGTAAAATGAAGAATGATTCCATTACAGCTGCAGCACAACAAATGGCCGACATAATCATTGTAATATAATTCATAAGCATTCCATTGGTTTTTTGTTCGCTATCGTAGGTAACCAACATTATAATTAAATAAACAATGGCACTAGTCTTAAATAAATTAAAAACAATAATTCAATTATTCATACTTATTTTTATTTAATTAATTTCATTTTATTAAACACTTACGATATTAAAACTATTAAATATAATTAATATTGACTTAAGAGTTAAAGTTTTTAATTCCATTTTATTGAGCGTCTGTAAGTTAAATGAAATATAATAAAATAACACGAACGTGTTGATTCATACAAAATTCAGCATTTCAATTTGAGTTGTGGTTTTTTTCAGGGTTCTAAAATTATTAACAATTTTCCCATCCGCTTCGATAACTTAAAAGTAATATTAAGTCACACTAGGCAATTACGTACCTATGTATATCTTTTAATAGTTTTAAAATTAATTTCAGTTTAATTTTTTTTTAAAGAGATTATTTATATTTTATATATGGGACATCATCAAAATCAAAATTTGATTTTATGCCTTCAAAAAAAACAAAAAAAAAAAAAAAATAAATAAATAAATCTATTTCTATATTTATAAGAATGCATGTAGAATCAGTTCGCGTTAATCATCTCGTACATGGAGAACGAAAATTATAGCGGTTTTAAATTGAACATATACAACTACTAAAAATTACGAGCAATATTAAAACATACTAAGTTATTTAAATCAAATTTATGATATTTTCAGCGTTTGATGGTATTAGTGTGCGATATTTTAGGGTTTCCTAGTAAAATTAAAAATATGTTCATTATACTAAAAAGATTTAAAAATTTTGCAAAAAATTCGGATTGAATCCAAGTTATTTGTCCATATATTATACGAAAATATATTTTATTAGAATTTATTACAAAGAAATGCTATTTAACATTGTGACCCTTTTTAACCCAAGTAAATTTTTTTTAGTCCATAAAATGTTTATTACAACACCACCTAAATATGCCAATTATGATCAATTTCGTGCTATCCTTGTGACGTGCCTTAACAAAATGAGTTTTGACAAAAGTTTCCCGTTTTCAACTAAAGATAATTGACTTAAATTTATGGTCCCGAAAGATTTGTACAAATTCCAATTTACTATATAAAACGAGAAAGAAAGATATAGTTGGTCAAGACCGACTATATGATACCTCACACCATTGCGTACGAGCATAAAAATTTTGAAGGGGACTTATATTATACCTGTGGTCAATTTTACTAAATGTAAAATAAAATATACAAATACAGAATAATGAGTTGATACTAACATCTATATGATTTTTTGCGCTTTAGGGTAATTCCTGGAAGTGGAAGTGGGTTTATATGGAAGCTATGGTAAATTATGGACCGATTCTCATAAAATTTTGCAATGTTGTTTCTACTTACATAAAACTTATTTGTGTCGAATATTATCTTGAACATTCGCATGGGATTTGAGCACGTCAAAATGATTTTTAGAAGAGTGGTCAATTGTTTACCGATCTTCATAAAGTTTCGTACAAAGATTGATACTTATACAGAACTTCTATGTACCGAATTTCATTAAAATATTCTTATTTTTAAGGCATTTTTGAGTGTTTAAACGCTATGCGGGGGGCACATTTGCATGAGGGCTAGGTGAAATAATGGACCGATCACAATCAATATCATAAAAGTTCCACGTGCCAAATTTCATTGAATTATCTTTAAAATTACGACCCGTACTTTGTGCACAAGGCTTACTTAGATAGCCAGTCGTTCAGCCAGCCAGACGGACGGACATCGTTGGATCGATTTAAAAAGTGATTCTGAGTCAATTGATATACTTTAAGGTGGGTGTTGGATAACTTTTTCTATGCACAACCACCTATGGTGGTGTAGGGTACAAATACGAAAACAAAAAGTGCAATTTTTGTGTAATTTTCAAAAAGTCCATAAATTTGTTTGCTCAATTTATTTTTAATGCTCCTTCGACTTTATTTTGTAAAATATCAAAAAACTAAGTTGACGCAGTAATCCATGCTATTCCATTAGAGACCGTGAATGTGCCTCGCAAAAAAACTGACTTTTTGAAAAATTTTCACTCTTGCTTTCAAAACTTTGAGACTATCTACTTCTTTGACTATTTAAGGCACATCAACGAGATATGGTGCAAAATACATACAATTACAACAAGTATCAATCATTGTTTCTAAAACTTTATTTCGTTAAGGAGCGCACAGGCCCAAAAAAAAAAAAACCAAACAATTTTAAAAATTAAAAAAAAAATTTTATCCAAATTCGACTACCCTGTATGTAACTGTAGAAAGTCTGTACAATAACAAAGAAGGTGTAAAATTTATCCACAAAGTCAGATTAGTTTATAAAAGATTGCATGAGATCAAAAGGTATAAATACGCGAACAAAAAGTGTAGAAGAATGGAAAAAAGTTATGTAATTTTTAGCCCTTTTTCAAAGTTTTTGGACTTTCAATAATAATCATTATTATAAAATGAAACATATGGCGCTAAAATTTTGCACTCTATTAGTTTCAAGTCCTGTGAGTTCAGATCCATGACCCGTTTGTTTAAAATAGTATTACCAAAAAACTTATTAAAGTTTAAATTCAGTTTCAGCCTCCCAGCTAAAATAAGTATGTATGAATTCTATATACAACATATATTATGATCCATATATATTTGGATCCCAAAATTGAGGGTATATGGAAATATATGTTCATATACATATATCCATATATTTATTGGTTTGTATTTAAAGGCCCTATTGTGAATGATTATTAAAATATTTTTTTATTATAAATTTTATTAAAAAATAAAAAGTACATAAATATACAATAAATATTTTGCACTTGTATATAAAGTATTGCTCTTCGTGACTTGATCACTCCTCGTGACTTAATTGCTCTCCGTAACTTGATTTCCGTGTCAGTATCAAAAATACGTGAAAAAAGTAGAGTCAGTGCCAGTCTAAGAACAGTGCCCGGTATTTTAAAGTCGTGCCCATACATAGTCCGACAAAAACTGCAAAAAAAAACACCACTTAATGAAAAACGCAAATCAAAACGTCTACAGTTTGCCAAAAATACAATGACATGGTCCGAGAAATGGTTTAAAGTTGTATTTTCCGATGAAAAAAAGTTTAATATTGATGGTCCCGATGGGTATAACTATTACTTCCATGACCTAAATAAGGAGGAATTATTTTTGAGCCGCAGACACAGCCGAGAGGGCGGAATAATGGTATGGGGTGCCATTTCGTATTATGGTACCATAGAATTGGTTTTTGTATCCAACAAAATGACTGCAACGACTTACAAGAACATTCTGGAGGAAGCATTTCCACAATTTAATGAATTCTTTGGACCCATACCTTG
The DNA here is from genome assembly GCA_932274085.1 of Protocalliphora azurea. Classification (NCBI taxonomy): domain Eukaryota; kingdom Metazoa; phylum Arthropoda; class Insecta; order Diptera; family Calliphoridae; genus Protocalliphora; species Protocalliphora azurea. The sequence goes on along the minus strand of OW026521.1, from coordinate 86,644,910 downwards.
GAAGTACCAACGCGACAACGCTCCGATTCATACCGCCAGAGCAGTAAAACAATGGGTTAATCAACAAGGTGTTCAGCTTTTGGATTGGCCCCCATATTCACCAGACGTGAATCCAATGGAAAATATCTGGGGTTAACTTGGAAGAAAAGTTTATGAAGAAGGAAAACAATTTGAGACGATAGAATTCTTAAAGGATGCAATAACGGAAGCATGGAGTTCAATTTCGCTAAATTACTTAGAGTCATTATACAAGTCGATGCCAAATCGCATTTTTGAGATTATTTCTAAAAATGGTGGCAGTACTCATTACTAATTGAATGCTAGAAGATAATAACTTTAATTTTTATAACCTAAAATTTAAAAATAAATTACAGTTTGCTTAGTTTTAAAATATTCCTTATTCAAGTGACACACGAAAAAGTACCACAGAAATACATGTCTAAATTTAAAAAATGTGATTCCTTATTCAAGTGGCAGGTAGTGTATATATGTACATACGTTCAGTATAGAAAAAAATGAGACCATATTCATCAAAATGGTTTACGTACTTACCTTCTTTGGAATTTAATGAGTAAACGATTTTCATCTTTTAAAAAATTGATATTGTTGCTTACTTCTGTCCTTAACTAGATTTTCAACATCCTTATAAAAAACAATAATATCAACATCATATTGATCGAATATATTTCCATACATACCTTCTTTTGAATATAATAATTGACTAAATGGATTTTCTTATAATGATAGGAGAACCAGAAATTTACAAAAAAGAATTTTATTAGTTTCGTTTGATTTTTGACATTTCCAATTTTATAAAAATTTTATTTTTTTAAAGTCAAATTCCTGTTTTTATTAAATTCATAAACACTCCTTATCAGAGGCACCAAACAATTTATTTGGTATTCAAATCTATATGTTATATGAATTAAATATCATTGAAATAGTTAAATATATAGTTATACAAAATCACTTGAAAAAGGGTTATTTATTATTTCGTAAATTTTTAATAGCAACAGTATTTAAAATGATAGATATCATTTATAAAACAAGAAGTTAGAAGTTTGAATAAACATGTTAAATAAGAAAAAATAAAAAAACAAACAGATCGGCATCGAAAGAGTATTTTTGGTGTAGGTCATATATGTATTCATATACGAAAAAATATGTCATATATGACACCATATATCAATATAAATTCTCATTTATAGTTCCATATATGGTTATAATTATGATTAATATTATTATTCATATATGGTTTAATATATGAATCCATATATTACAAATATTACTGCATACTTTTCATATATACAACCATATACATCTATATATTTTCATACATAACCATATATAAAAAAATATGAACGTTTTTACCTGGGCTGTTAAAAATTTTTGTTAATGGCCCATATACAAAAGTTCGAATAAAATTAAAATGTATATTTAAAAATTATATTTATTCGAATTCATTTTTGTTACAAAAATTTGTCTAAATTAATAAAAATACAATAAATACATTTAACTAATAACTATAGCGCAGTGTATCGGCTGTCAAATTGCATATCAATACAATTGATACAATAATGCCAAAAATCTGAAAAAATAGTACAATAAAAAAAAAAACATACGAGTATATATATGTATGTAAAAATATTATTTTTCCACACGTCAACGAGTTAAAGTAGCAACATTTAAGTTTCACTCACCTCGAATCCAATTAATGAAATATGCGCCCATTTCTCCATGCGATAGATACTCAAATAAGCTCTCGACACTGCTGATATGCAACCCTCATTATGGGGATAAAATGATTTTTTATTATTTTCAAAGTAATAACAACTGTCTGGTACTTTCATATAGTTGTTAGTGTAGTCAACATATCCATGTTTTCCACAACAAACGTACTGTAAAGAAAACAATTTTACTTTTAATTCTCAAAAATCTTTTCTTTGGATCACACTAAATACATCTGGAAATTTTAGTTTATTACACCGTACACCATATTTGTTAGTCAATCATTTAAAATGATTAATTTATAAATAAATACCGTTTGAGTGGACTATTAATAATATTGATCGGCTAAAGGAGATACCATCCTACCTTATACAAAAAGAAATGGACAAGATGAATTTTGAGTTGCATTAATTACCATCGATCTTTAATGAAAAATTAATGTAATTTCCAAGATAAAGATAAAAATGCATTAAAATCCAAGATAAAAATAAAATGTATTGAGTTCAGAAACTACGATTTTTTTTTAATCTTTCTTAATCTTGGTTCAATTCTAAAACTATTTCTCATTTTTTCAGACAAAAAACGAATCAAGTCAATTTTTTTACCTTCTACTGAAGTGAAGTGTAATCTAGCTTCGCATCGTACGAAACAAATAGTTGTCTGAATGGGCAATATCTAGGCTATACAACAGGTGGCGCACAGTATTGCCAGTTTAGTCTTTTTAAGGAAAAATCTATCCTTTATTTTTTGCTTTTAGCCTCAAAATTTTCATTTTAGTTTCTTGGTTTTATTAGCCTTTTTTTGATTTTTTAAAATGGCTTAAAAAGTCTAAAATTATTTTACAGAATTATCCATTTAAGCATTTTTGTGTATCAACTCGCACAAAATATCGAGATTATTTATATCTAACAAAAATGTTATTTTATGGATTTACTTAATTATTTATTGAAATTAATAAAGACCATTGACCATAGAAACTATTTGAACAGCGTTGCCTTTGAGAATTTTTAAAAAGTGTCTAAAAAGGGAGATTTCAATTAATAAAGTCGTCAAAAAATGGATTTTTTGAAAAAAGGCGCCAACTGCTTCAATTCCTAAAAAACTCCTTAAAATTTGTTTATTTGTTAAAAACAAAAACAAAGATATTTTATTTTAAGAAAAACTACTAAAATAAATTTTATTAATAACAAAATAATTTATTTATAATAATCTTCATTTTTGCAAAAATAAGAATTTATTAGTGATAATTTAGAAAAAAGACGTTCAGCCGAGGCACTGCCATGAGCCAAAGTAGAATTATAAATTAAGATATAAGTATTCAGCATGATGGAAGATTTTGAACTCGGTTCTGATGGCATATTGTGGCCGTTTTTTTCATTTTATTTATTTATTTTTCAATGCTATCTCCAAACGTGATCACTTCCCCAGCTTTTAACAGCTTATAACAAATGACACCTTTCTGATTCCTCCAAATACAGAACATAAACTTGGCGACAGGGGCATTTGGCTTTGGTGTCGATTTTTCTGTTACACAAGGGGTTCACATACAATTATTTGCGCTTTGGATTATCGTAAGAGGATAACTTTTTATCGCCCGTAACAATTCGATACGAGAAAGGACATTTTTTTTTTTGGCGCTAAAACAGAATTTCAGACAGAAAATTGCCTATTGACGTATCTTGGCTTTAGTTCATTTGGCATCCAATTTTCATACTTTTGGATGAATCCAAGTGCTTTTAAACGTCTTTAAATTGTTGCCTGATCTACTCCTTATGATTCTCCAATTCTTGCGTTTGGCAAGAGCAATTCTTCATCTTGAAACTTTTTCAGCTGACCGCATTGACAATTTGTGTCAGCTAGCATAATTTTTTCTTATTATTTTTTCTTCAAAAAATAATTATGAATTAAAACTTCCCGCAATTGATCTTTTTCATTTCGAAACTCTCCATATTCAAAGTTTAAAAAGCTGTGTTTTCAACGCTTCAACAGAATAATACATAGCGGTGAAGAAAGCCGAATAATATTTTCACGTGACGTAGTTGTTAAAATGGAGTTATTGGAAAAAATACTTTTGGTGCAATCTAATGTAAAATGATGGGAATTAATGCATACATCTAATATTTCTCCCTTTTTAGGCGGTCACAGTGGTGTAACTCGAGAAAAGATAAAAAACGCCTTTTTTAACTTTTTAGTAACTTTTAAGAAACAAAATTTTTCCAATTCTGCGTGAAAAATGGATTTTGTTCGCCACTAATTTCCGAATAAATTCGAAATATTGCGCGGCAAAATAAATAATGACAAAGTTTTATTTATCTAAATTGGACAAACCGTTCTCGAGTCATACGAATGTGACCGCCTAAAAAGGGGAAATATTAGACATGCCCATAAAGAATCAGTATCTGATAGTAGAAGTGATAACGTTATATTCGGCTTGGCCGAATCTATATATCCACCATCTGAAACTTTTTAAAATTTCACCTTATATGGAGGTGGGCGGTAAAGTGGGTGGACCACTGCCATTTTTCGAGGTTAGATTGGTCCTTGGATGATTTGTACGAAATTGTACGGAAATTTTTGATTTCCGAGTTTACATTGTTCCTTGAACTATTTGTGCAAGATTTTGTGATGTACATGCTTTTTTGTAAAAGATCGTCCGATACGTCGGACACCCTGTTTTTCTAGTATTTGGCCCATAATTTTTTTTGTTATGAACCAATTTTTCTCATTTTCAAAACCAAATAAACCTTGTATAAAGCAAATATTTGAACCAAATTTCTTCCTCCTACGATGTCCGCCCCGAGCTCTATCCTGCTTTCAACAGACAGACGTACATAGTTAGATCGTCTCAGATTTTCACGAGCATTCAGAATATATATACTTTATGGGATCTTAGATGAATATTTTAACATATTGCATACGGAATGACAAACCCAACATACGCCCTTTTTTTGATGGTGGTCCATCTGGTGCACCGATTTTTGTTTAAGGGAGGATTTCTCTTTGACCATTGTAATCAGGAAATTAAAAAAAGTTACATATTCTGTAAAAAATAACTTTATGCGAGTAGTTATAGGTTTTAAGTATTATTTAGGGCATACTAATTTCAAAAATACGGTTCACTGTTTTTAAAATTTTTTTATTAAAACATTAAACGATAGTTATTTTGTTATGAATAGTTCAAGAATATATTGTTTAAATAACACAAATTAATTCTACTAAATATTTATGTGGGGATTATATTGTGTTCAAAAATTTTTGAAAAAATATTTATGTGTTTGTTAAAAATATCAATTTGCAGTATTTTGGTATGCCCCTGAGTAAATAAATATAGTAATCGTTTGGCTCCTAATTATATAGCTGTTTTTTTTTTTAATAAAATGGGATTCTTTTGCTTGCAAATAATAACGAGTCACTATTGTTTGCTTTTTAATCCAAACATAGTTCTTTATTTGCGCACTTGATGTTACTGTTATACAAATTCACTGTTTAACTTTGAACTAACTTAATCCCCAAACTTCAACTAAACTCAAACTTACACTTACATCTGCTCACTAACAACTATTTTCCACAATTAATTAATTTTCGTAAGAACCAGGAATGGAAAATGAAAATATTTTTCGGTATATAAAAAAAAAAAATATTCAAATTTTTGATAGTGTCATCTTAATATCTAAAATAGAGGATCAAATATGACAGTAAATCATTAAATTTTATTCAAGTTAAATATTATAGTTATATGTGAAGATCTTTAGATCTTTAGAAATAAGGTAGAATAAGGTAATAATTAAAGAGAAAAAAATCGGTAAAGATCAATTCTTTAAAATTGAGCGCTTCAACTAAAATTTTGTCATATATTCATTATCTGATATTTTTAATAATAGGAAGATTTTCGCTTTTACTGCAATTCAGAACACTACAATTACAGAACATAGAAACTTGTAATCTGTAGTAGTAACTACATATTTTAGAGTGATTCCCATGTAGAATGTTTAAAAATGTTTCTAAAATACAGTTTATTTACCCTATAAACTTATCTCAATTGTCATAAATCCTCAATTGATTACAGTATTTAAAAAATAAAAAAATAAAAATACATAAAATACTATTATAGGTTTCTATTCGAAAATTAAATATCTTCAAAATATATTTTGATTTAAAAAAAATCGAATTTCAGAATAACCCAATAATCGCTTGGTACTATCAAATGACTCTTGGGAGTACATTGTTACTTTTGAATGTTAAATATTATCAAAAAAATACGATAAAATCAACTTTTCTATCCCTGAAAATAATCATATGAACTCTCCAGCAATAGGTTAACCATAGAAGCTATTTATAAACATAATTTTATTTATTTGTAATTTTATTTATTTTTCTCTAAAATTCTTATAAAAGCGAAAAATTAATCACAAATTTAGAAATGCTTAATCAAAAATCAATTATAGTTTAAAAATTATGAAAAATCACTCAAAACATTAGGTATTTTTTCATTTAAAATATTAACCAAATTAGTATGGGAAATTTTTTGGCGATTTTTTAATGGGTGATTTTGCTGGCAGCTTTTCTATGTTTTATTTATAAATTTATTACAATATCTTAAAAAAATATCAAAAAACTAATGGGAAATGAGAAAAAGATAAGTTTTTTAATTAAAGAAAATATTTTAACTTTTTTCTGCCCTTATTTTTTGGGACATTTAGCCTTTTCTGACCTTTTTTATAGGTCAATTTAGCCTCTTTTTTATCTACTCCTGGTAACACTGCTTACAATGTACAAATATCCAAAAAAACCAGTTTTTAGTTCAATCGAAAACAAAAATTTTTTTTGGTCTTAAAAAAACAAACAGGTTAACGGGGTTTCCATAATTTTGATTTTATAATACTATTGTTTATAATAATATTGTTTTAAATTTTTTTAAACAAAAACATAAAAATTACATTTTTAATCAGAAACAATTTTATATATTTCCGAAAATTGGTTTTTAAAAAGTTTTGATTTCGAAATAATGATTTTCGAAGATAATTTCATCAAAATACAAAAAAAAAACGTTTTCCAGATTTTAAGTTTAATTATATCAAAAATAAATTTAATTACTTAAATATATACTGAAAAGAAATGGAATAATTAAACTAATTGCAAAATGGATCTTTTTCTTAAAATTTTCAGTTTAATTTTTTTGCAATTAGTAACTGAAAACTCTGTTTAATTTATTTTATCATTTGCCCTTTGAATGCATCTTTCAATACTTATGTTCTTTTTTTTTTTTTTTTTTTTTTTTTTTTTTTTTATTTGCAGAATCAGATAATACGAAAGAAATTTGTAATGTAACGAATATTTTAAAATCGGAAAGCAGGCTCAACTGAACATGCAGTCCAAAGATGACAACTGTTGACCCTAGATCGTATGTTTATACATATATATTAATAGGTAATAATGTTTAAAAGGAGAAACCTGTAAAAATAAGATATTTAATAGAAAATAATGAACCATTTTCTTGGTTGTTGATAAATGTATTCTGAGGCTAAAAGTCAAACAAACTTTGAAGTAGAGCTTTCACATTAGGGTGATTGATTATTCGATTATTTCTGAACAAACCAGTTTTCGAATATTTCTAATAGTTACAATTTTTAAAAAATTGATTGCATTATCTGAAATTCGGAAAAAACTATATTTAATAAAAAGATAATAATTCATGATAAAATGTATTTAAAATTATTATTTACTGAAAAAAACTCTTAACTGAGGTAAGAAAGTTTTTTAGAGACTTACAAGAAAAAATATTTTATCTGAAAATTCATCACATATTACATATTAAGCTGTTGCAATGGCTTAATATATAAAACATAATACATATCAATGCAATGATATGTGTATATTTCATGCTAAATATTTCCTCCAAGGAAAATCTAAAGAATCAATAAACCATATTAATAAAACAGAAAAGGAACACAATCAATTCAGCATAAATCATAAATCAGTTAAAATAAATTATTCCTAAAAGCTCCGTCAAATTATTTGCAGTTCATATATTTTTTACAACAAAAAAGCTATTTTAAGAAACCGGTTTTTTGTGTAGAAAAAAAAAAACAGTTTTTTCGATATACGAAAAATTACCATTTTGAAAACTTTCGACAAGAAAGTGTTTATGAGTCGAACGATGCTTTAAAGTGGATATTCGAAGATTTTTTTTGTGCGTTACAAACATCAGTATAAACGCATAATACACTAACCACCTATAATGGTGTAGGAAAAACTGTAAATACTTACCGTTTCCTGTATAGAATTCATTTTTCCACGTTCAACTAATTCTTCCACCCATGTATAGCTGACCATCACCTCCGTTGTTGTTCGCACTCTGAGTTCATCATAACGCCATAATTTCCAAATATGAGCTGCTATTAGTGCAAATAGTATTGTTACAAACTGAAAATTATACAAAAATACCGGTTTTGTAAACTTAAAAAAATATAAAAATTTAAGTAAAAATAAATTTACAAGTATTAACATTTTTACAGAACCATGGACGGCACCACAGCATCCGATAAATGCCGATATAACCAGAACAGTTCCTATAATGATTTGCACAATTTTCTCTGTATAATCCGGTGAGCCATAGTTATATTTTTGCAACTCAAATACGCTTTCGATAACACCTAAAATACCAAAAATCTGGAAAGTATTTGAAAAGAAATGACAATATTATTACGTTTAAGAAATACAAAATGGAAACTATAAGAGAAATTCATTTTGAAAAAATCGTATTATCCAAAAATACATTTGTACATATGTGTGTGTGTGTGTGTTTTTTTTTTTTTTTTTTTTGATGAAGACGTAATATATAAGCTATTCCAGCAAAAAAAAAAACGAGTAAGTGCTTCAAAAAAAGAACATTATCACAACTTCAGAAGTAAAACTATGTGCATACTTTGCATTTTTTTTTTTTTTTACTTCTAAAAACATTAAAATAAATATGTTTTTAGCACAAAATAGGTAAATTATTTCTAAGAAAATTACAGTTTCACCAATTTAAAAGTATTTTTATTTTGTTTAAAAATAATAAAATATTTTTATTAACTAAACCGTAAGTTTTTATAGCAATATATTGGTATTGTTGAAAAAAGAAAGATATCAGCATCTCAAGAATTTGAAAAAAGTTATGTCATATTTGGAAAACATAAATAAGAAGTAAAAATATACTAAGATTTCCTTTCAGCTATAACTTGCATTACTGTAAGTTTTACATTTTTGTGGCGATTTTTGATAATTTTTATAAACTAAAACGGTGTTATTAAACCATCATCAGGTGTTTAATTTAACACTAAATACTTTACTAAACCGATTCACCGGTGGCTGTCAGTCCAAACGACCAAATATATATTACAATGTTGAAGATTCTTAATGAAATTTACACATAACTTTCTTTTTAAGCGGGACTTAAGTGAATTTGGTTGCAATCATCAGAAAAATGTTTTCCGTGGAACCTAATTTCGTGAATAAGGCTCCTTAAGATATATATATATATATATATATATATATATATATATATATATATATATATATATATATATATATATATATGTATATATATATATATATATATATATATATATATAACTAAACTAAATGAGTAGCCAAGTTGAAAATTTACACGTGTACGGAGAAGTGTTATGTCAATATTATTTTTTTTTTTAAAGAATTTTAAAAATATATGTCCAAATTTGGACTTTAAATTTTTCTCCAAAAATTTTTTTACTTATTTTTAAAACTATTAAAGCTAGAGATCTAACATATATAATTTATAATTTATTAGCAATTAAACGAATACATCTTTGTGAGGTTTTTTTTTTGCTTTTCTTCGTTTTTCAAAACATCACATTTTTGGACTGGAGAGGGCCATGGACCTAAAAGTTTGTGATTTAAGAACCACTTCTAAAAGCCAATGTCTGTTGTAAATTTCATTGAAATCGGATATGTAAAATCCGAAAATTGCTGTTTTCAGTCCGTTTTGATATAGAATCACTCTATTGTCTTTTGAGTAAAGCTTCCCTCGATTACTCTATATTTTTACGGAAAATAAAATTTGTTGTTAAGAAAGTCCCAAAAAAATTTACAGATTTCAGAATCCCTATCCTTTCCAGGTTTGTAACCCATTTCTATGAATAATGGGTTTTCTCAAACAAAAATACAATTAAGTTCTTTCTATTGTTATGCTGAACTAACGAAATAATCCATAGCCAAGGAAAACCTGAGACCAAAATTAATTTACATATACATTAATTGGACCCTTTAAATTGCAAGGTCTTAAAAATTATCTTTTTGTAATTTATCTGATAAAAAAAATCCACATACATTTAGTTTCGATACTACTAGGCCCACGTTTTCACTGGTGCTTTAAAAATGTAAATTATTGTTTGAGGATACCAAACCATTCCAGGTATGTGATGGTCTTGTAACGTGGTTTTGTCGTCGGCTGAGGTAGTTCAGTAGTGTCCAGGGTCGACTTACGGGATCCACGAACCTTAAGTGAGAACACAATTTATTTACCCTTTCCGGGGTTCAAATATACAGTATATCTTTATTTAATAATTCAATGTTTAGGTTATCGGTAGTATTTATAAATATTGTTGTGTTAGATAAATTACTAGCAGCACGATGATACGCAGGAATTCAGTAGGGTACTTCTCAGGTGAATCGGGTTTATTACTGGTAGATGCTGGATCGGAGATTCGGCTCCCTCGAGTATTATGCAGCACGCCGGGTACTTCGCAGGTGAATCGGGCTCTATTACTGGTAGATGCTGGATCGAAGATTCGGCAGTACGATGATACGCGGGGATGTAGTCGGGTACTTCGCAGGTAAATCGGGCTTATTACTGGTAGATGCTGGATCGAAGATTCGGCAGTAAGATGATACGCAGGGATTTAGTCGGGTACTTCGCAGGTAAATCGGCTCTATAACTGGTAGATGCTGGATCGAAGATTCGGCAGTACGATGATACGCAGGGATTTAGTCGGGTACTTCGCAGGTAAATCGGCTCTATAACTGGTAGATGCTGGATCGAAGATTCGGCTCCCTCGAGTATTATGCAGCACGCCGGTTCGTTTATGATACTTAAAGCTATCTTACGAATACTAATTTAAATAATACAATTCCTTAAATCTAGGTTACAAATTCAGACTTAATCTAAGAGAAACAGTCAGCCGAAGCCGCTGTGCCAAAACAGTCAGCCGAAGCCGCTGTGCCAAAACAGTCAGCCGAAGCCGCTGTGCCAAAACAGTCAGCCGAAGCCGCTGTGCCAAAACAGTCAGCCGAAGCCGCTGTGCCAAAACAGTCAGCCGAAGCCGCTGTGCCAAAACAGTCAGCCGAAGCCGCTGTGCCAAAACAGTCAGCCGAAGCCGCTGTGCCAAAACAGTCAGCCGAAGCCGCTGTGCCAAAACAGTCAGCCGAAGCCGCTGTGCCAAAACAGTCAGCCGAAGCCGCTGTGCCAAAACAGTCAGCCGAAGCCGCTGTGCCTAAACAGTCAGCCGAAGCCGCTGTGCCAAAACAGTCAGCCGAAGCCGCTGTGCCAAAACAGTCAGCCGAAGCCGCTGTGCCAAAACAGTCAGCCGAAGCCGCTGTGCCAAAACAGTCAGCCGAAGCCGCTGTGCCAAAACAGTCAGCCGAAGCCGCTGTGCCAAAACAGTCAGCCGAAGCCGCTGTGCCAAAACAGTCAACCGAGGTTGTCGTGCCGAAACAGTTAACCGAAGTTGATGTGCCGAACCCGACAACTGCAGTCGCTGTGCCAAAACAGTCAGCCGAAGCCGCTGTGACCGAAACAGTCAACCGAAGTCGCTGTGCAAGGTATCGCCCTGACCCCCTCGGAATTGATCCGAGTATCAGAGAAACAGTGACTGATTTTACAATATCAGATGTCTTGGGAACAAGGCAGATTATATCGTAAGATCAGCTGTCTTAGTTTGTGGCAAATTCTAGAGCGCTCGAATCGCAACTACTTCAACCAACCTTAGAATACTTATGTGAAAAATCAAATAAACCAAATGAGAATTATTAATTCCCTTTAACATATGATGGTTGGTAACTAAACTAAATACGTTAATGTATTGGTGTAAACAAATGTAGTTACAGACGAGCAAAGGAGTGAAATGTTAATGGGGTGCAGATATATAAAAGAATGTAATAATAATTATAAGTATTATAGATATGTAACAAAGTTTAAATAGCTGTTACTATTAACTTTGTTACATTTCCCCCCTTCTTTGGGGAACGAATGAAATAAGTTAGTCCATTGTTGGGCTGGCGTTGAAAAGTAGCTGGTGCAGAATGTAACATGAAGGGCGTAACTCTCCATTGGAATAGACCTCTACCTGGAACAGTGAGCGCTGTATAAGGCTTGGGAGGTTCCTTGAGAGGTGGTTGCCAATACCCATGTTTTGTGTCCAGAGAACTGATTAATTTTGTCTCGCGAAGCTGATCCCTGATCGCATTAATCTGTGGAAGGGGGTACGCGTCGGGTTTAATGGCGGTATTTAACGTTATCCATCCACTATGTTTCTTTCGGGCTAGCTCTATCGGGGCACTGTATGCACTACGTTGGGTTTCTATACGGTCTTCATCTAAGGGTTTATCAATCTCTTTGTTAATTATCTGCATCATGGTCGGGTCGACTGTACCTAGCCCTTTTCCATCGTGTTCTCGCAGGGGGTTGTTCAACTCATCCTTCTCATATTCAGATAGAAAACCTCGGCTGGTTATCGTATGAAGCGGAGGGTGTGTATCTGCTCTTATGACGGCGGGTTGCGGTAATATTCGGCAATTCATGTGCGAGGTTTGCGAGCGTTCTTCTTGTTTTAACGCTTCGTATTCATCGGTCATAGCTATAAGTTCATCTAAATCAGTGAAGTCATTACGACGAACATAGTACCGGTATTCCGTAAGGAGACCATCGTAAATACGATCGAGATGATTAATTTTCCGCAGAGTAGGGTGCCGTCTGCACAGGGTAAGCATAGACAAAATATAATCCTTCGCCCGTTCTCTGTTGTTTTGTTTGCGGCTGTAAAAGTTCCGCTCTAAATTTGCTAGGTAACGAGTCGGAAGGAAAAATCTCTCGAGCTCTTGTCGAAAAGACTGCCAGGTATTGATAGTTTCCCTTTTTACCCTAAACCATTTGAGTGCATTCCCACTGAGCATACTTATCATACATGGGAGGAGTTGATCGGGACATATCTGGTGACAATCGGCTAGCTCTTCTAAGCGTTCTAGAAATTCTATCACGTCAGTCTCTCCCGAAAACTTAAGGTTCCACCGTTGTACGATGTTCATAATGTCAAAATCCGAAAATTTTTGGGCTGTAACTAATCGGGGAACAGCTAATGATATTTCTCCTTCGCATATTATACTCTTCTCTGCTGTCGTTAACTCTTTCTCTAATTCCAGTAATCGGTTTTCAGCCGAAGCCCTTAATCGTTTTGCACGAAGATTCTCTGCTAGTTGCTTGCGAAGGTGCTCGACTGTGAAGCCAGCGGTTGGTATTCCTGCGTTATTACATTGTTCGATCAGTTGCTCCTTGCGTAATAGGTATATCCATCCGACTGAATCCTTATTTAGACTTTGACTTGTTGTCGGATGATCGTGTTTGCTGCTTTCGTAATTTTGGGCCGATCCTTTTTCGTTGGCGACGGTTTCCTTTTTCTCGCGTTGCGATTTAGAATCGGGTCCCTGCTCGGGCGCCATTTGTAACGTGGTTTTGTCGTCGGCTGAGGTAGTTCAGTAGTGTCCAGGGTCGACTTACGGGATCCACGAACCTTAAGTGAGAACACAATTTATTTACCCTTTCCGGGGTTCAAATATACAGTATATCTTTATTTAATAATTCAATGTTTAGGTTATCGGTAGTATTTATAAATATTGTTGTGTTAGATAAATTACTAGCAGCACGATGATACGCAGGAATTCAGTAGGGTACTTCTCAGGTGAATCGGGTTTATTACTGGTAGATGCTGGATCGGAGATTCGGCTCCCTCGAGTATTATGCAGCACGCCGGGTACTTCGCAGGTGAATCGGGCTCTATTACTGGTAGATGCTGGATCGAAGATTCGGCAGTACGATGATACGCGGGGATGTAGTCGGGTACTTCGCAGGTAAATCGGGCTTATTACTGGTAGATGCTGGATCGAAGATTCGGCAGTAAGATGATACGCAGGGATTTAGTCGGGTACTTCGCAGGTAAATCGGCTCTATAACTGGTAGATGCTGGATCGAAGATTCGGCAGTACGATGATACGCAGGGATTTAGTCGGGTACTTCGCAGGTAAATCGGCTCTATAACTGGTAGATGCTGGATCGAAGATTCGGCTCCCTCGAGTATTATGCAGCACGCCGGTTCGTTTATGATACTTAAAGCTATCTTACGAATACTAATTTAAATAATACAATTCCTTAAATCTAGGTTACAAATTCAGACTTAATCTAAGAGAAACAGTCAGCCGAAGCCGCTGTGCCAAAACAGTCAACCGAGGTTGTCGTGCCGAAACAGTTAACCGAAGTTGATGTGCCGAACCCGACAACTGCAGTCGCTGTGCCAAAACAGTCAGCCGAAGCCGCTGTGACCGAAACAGTCAACCGAAGTCGCTGTGCAAGGTATCGCCCTGACCCCCTCGGAATTGATCCGAGTATCAGAGAAACAGTGACTGATTTTACAATATCAGATGTCTTGGGAACAAGGCAGATTATATCGTAAGATCAGCTGTCTTAGTTTGTGGCAAATTCTAGAGCGCTCGAATCGCAACTACTTCAACCAACCTTAGAATACTTATGTGAAAAATCAAATAAACCAAATGAGAATTATTAATTCCCTTTAACATATGATGGTTGGTAACTAAACTAAATACGTTAATGTATTGGTGTAAACAAATGTAGTTACAGACGAGCAAAGGAGTGAAATGTTAATGGGGTGCAGATATATAAAAGAATGTAATAATAATTATAAGTATTATAGATATGTAACAAAGTTTAAATAGCTGTTACTATTAACTTTGTTACATTTCCCCCCTTCTTTGGGGAACGAATGAAATAAGTTAGTCCATTGTTGGGCTGGCGTTGAAAAGTAGCTGGTGCAGAATGTAACATGAAGGGCGTAACTCTCCATTGGAATAGACCTCTACCTGGAACAGTGAGCGCTGTATAAGGCTTGGGAGGTTCCTTGAGAGGTGGTTGCCAATACCCATGTTTTGTGTCCAGAGAACTGATTAATTTTGTCTCGCGAAGCTGATCCCTGATCGCATTAATCTGTGGAAGGGGGTACGCGTCGGGTTTAATGGCGGTATTTAACGTTATCCATCCACTATGTTTCTTTCGGGCTAGCTCTATCGGGGCACTGTATGCACTACGTTGGGTTTCTATACGGTCTTCATCTAAGGGTTTATCAATCTCTTTGTTAATTATCTGCATCATGGTCGGGTCGACTGTACCTAGCCCTTTTCCATCGTGTTCTCGCAGGGGGTTGTTCAACTCATCCTTCTCATATTCAGATAGAAAACCTCGGCTGGTTATCGTATGAAGCGGAGGGTGTGTATCTGCTCTTATGACGGCGGGTTGCGGTAATATTCGGCAATTCATGTGCGAGGTTTGCGAGCGTTCTTCTTGTTTTAACGCTTCGTATTCATCGGTCATAGCTATAAGTTCATCTAAATCAGTGAAGTCATTACGACGAACATAGTACCGGTATTCCGTAAGGAGACCATCGTAAATACGATCGAGATGATTAATTTTCCGCAGAGTAGGGTGCCGTCTGCACAGGGTAAGCATAGACAAAATATAATCCTTCGCCCGTTCTCTGTTGTTTTGTTTGCGGCTGTAAAAGTTCCGCTCTAAATTTGCTAGGTAACGAGTCGGAAGGAAAAATCTCTCGAGCTCTTGTCGAAAAGACTGCCAGGTATTGATAGTTTCCCTTTTTACCCTAAACCATTTGAGTGCATTCCCACTGAGCATACTTATCATACATGGGAGGAGTTGATCGGGACATATCTGGTGACAATCGGCTAGCTCTTCTAAGCGTTCTAGAAATTCTATCACGTCAGTCTCTCCCGAAAACTTAAGGTTCCACCGTTGTACGATGTTCATAATGTCAAAATCCGAAAATTTTTGGGCTGTAACTAATCGGGGAACAGCTAATGATATTTCTCCTTCGCATATTATACTCTTCTCTGCTGTCGTTAACTCTTTCTCTAATTCCAGTAATCGGTTTTCAGCCGAAGCCCTTAATCGTTTTGCACGAAGATTCTCTGCTAGTTGCTTGCGAAGGTGCTCGACTGTGAAGCCAGCGGTTGGTATTCCTGCGTTATTACATTGTTCGATCAGTTGCTCCTTGCGTAATAGGTATATCCATCCGACTGAATCCTTATTTAGACTTTGACTTGTTGTCGGATGATCGTGTTTGCTGCTTTCGTAATTTTGGGCCGATCCTTTTTCGTTGGCGACGGTTTCCTTTTTCTCGCGTTGCGATTTAGAATCGGGTCCCTGCTCGGGCGCCATTTGTAACGTGGTTTTGTCGTCGGCTGAGGTAGTTCAGTAGTGTCCAGGGTCGACTTACGGGATCCACGAACCTTAAGTGAGAACACAATTTATTTACCCTTTCCGGGGTTCAAATATACAGTATATCTTTATTTAATAATTCAATGTTTAGGTTATCGGTAGTATTTATAAATATTGTTGTGTTAGATAAATTACTAGCAGCACGATGATACGCAGGAATTCAGTAGGGTACTTCTCAGGTGAATCGGGTTTATTACTGGTAGATGCTGGATCGGAGATTCGGCTCCCTCGAGTATTATGCAGCACGCCGGGTACTTCGCAGGTGAATCGGGCTCTATTACTGGTAGATGCTGGATCGAAGATTCGGCAGTACGATGATACGCGGGGATGTAGTCGGGTACTTCGCAGGTAAATCGGGCTTATTACTGGTAGATGCTGGATCGAAGATTCGGCAGTAAGATGATACGCAGGGATTTAGTCGGGTACTTCGCAGGTAAATCGGCTCTATAACTGGTAGATGCTGGATCGAAGATTCGGCAGTACGATGATACGCAGGGATTTAGTCGGGTACTTCGCAGGTAAATCGGCTCTATAACTGGTAGATGCTGGATCGAAGATTCGGCTCCCTCGAGTATTATGCAGCACGCCGGTTCGTTTATGATACTTAAAGCTATCTTACGAATACTAATTTAAATAATACAATTCCTTAAATCTAGGTTACAAATTCAGACTTAATCTAAGAGAAACAGTCAGCCGAAGCCGCTGTGCCAAAACAGTCAGCCGAAGCCGCTGTGCCAAAACAGTCAGCCGAAGCCGCTGTGCCAAAACAGTCAGCCGAAGCCGCTGTGCCTAAACAGTCAGCCGAAGCCGCTGTGCCAAAACAGTCAGCCGAAGCCGCTGTGCCAAAACAGTCAGCCGAGGCCGCTGTGCCAAAACAGTCAGCCGAAGCCGCTGTGCCAAAACAGTCAGCCGAAGCCGCTGTGCCAAAACAGTCAGCCGAAGCCGCTGTGCCTAAACAGTCAGCCGAAGCCGCTGTGCCAAAACAGTCAGCCGAAGCCGCTGTGCCAAAACAGTCAGCCGAAGCCGCTGTGCCAAAACAGTCAGCCGAAGCCGCTGTGCCAAAACAGTCAGCCGAAGCCGCTGTGCCAAAACAGTCAGCCGAAGCCGCTGTGCCAAAACAGTCAGCCGAAGCCGCTGTGCCAAAACAGTCAGCCGAAGCCGCTGTGCCAAAACAGTCAGCCGAAGCCGCTGTGCCAAAACAGTCAGCCGAAGCCGCTGTGCCAAAACAGTCAGCCGAAGCCGCTGTGCCTAAACAGTCAGCCGAAGCCGCTGTGCCAAAACAGTCAGCCGAAGCCGCTGTGCCAAAACAGTCAGCCGAAGCCGCTGTGCCAAAACAGTCAGCCGAAGCCGCTGTGCCAAAACAGTCAGCCGAAGCCGCTGTGCCAAAACAGTCAGCCGAAGCCGCTGTGCCAAAACAGTCAGCCGAAGCCGCTGTGCCAAAACAGTCAGCCGAAGCCGCTGTGCCAAAACAGTCAACCGAGGTTGTCGTGCCGAAACAGTTAACCGAAGTTGATGTGCCGAACCCGACAACTGCAGTCGCTGTGCCAAAACAGTCAGCCGAAGCCGCTGTGACCGAAACAGTCAACCGAAGTCGCTGTGCAAGGTATCGCCCTGACCCCCTCGGAATTGATCCGAGTATCAGAGAAACAGTGACTGATTTTACAATATCAGATGTCTTGGGAACAAGGCAGATTATATCGTAAGATCAGCTGTCTTAGTTTGTGGCAAATTCTAGAGCGCTCGAATCGCAACTACTTCAACCAACCTTAGAATACTTATGTGAAAAATCAAATAAACCAAATGAGAATTATTAATTCCCTTTAACATATGATGGTTGGTAACTAAACTAAATACGTTAATGTATTGGTGTAAACAAATGTAGTTACAGACGAGCAAAGGAGTGAAATGTTAATGGGGTGCAGATATATAAAAGAATGTAATAATAATTATAAGTATTATAGATATGTAACAAAGTTTAAATAGCTGTTACTATTAACTTTGTTACAGTCTTCCTATTCATCGACTGCCTTGCGGGTTCAAGTCTATGGTTTATTTTGCAATATCTGTCGATGGTTTCCTCAATATTTGTCCAATCCAACACCATTTACGTTTTAGAATTTCCAGATGGATCGGTTGTTGTTTAGTTTCTGACCATAGCTCGTTATTCGAAATTGTTCTGGGCCAATATATATGTAGGATCTTCCTTAAGAACTTGTACGGATCACTTGATGCTGCATTCCATGTTTCGCATCCATATAACAGCGTGGATTTTACGTTTGGCTTAAACATATTTAGCTTTGTACGCCTTGATATGTATGTACGATGAATTTCACACCGGTTTAAGTTGTCCCATAAATAGAATTATGTTATTTTCCATCTATCATACAAAAATGCATGAAAGACTATTAAATATATTTAGATATTTCCTTAAAAATATTTGAACTCAAAATAAAATAAAATAAATAAAAGCGAATGTAAAAAATGTAAAAACATTTTACATTTTTAATTTTTTTCCATAAGTTAAAAGTTTTGCTACTAGAGTTGTATAAGAGAACTGCTCTCCAGAACTACTTGCCAGAAGTCGTGAAAAAAAGAATCTAAATTGAAACTTGAAAAAGGTCAAAAAAGGCTAAATGTCCCAGAAAATAAGGCCAGAAAAATGTTAAAATTTTTTCATTAATATAAAAACTTATTTTTTCTCATTCCCATTACTTTTTTTTATACATTTTCAAGATATTGCAATAAATTTATAAATAAAACACCTGTCAGCAAAATGGCTCAAATGAAAAATCGACCAAAAAATTTCCATGCAATTTTGGATTATATTTCACATGTAAAATTACCTAATGTTTTGAAGTGATTTTTTGACATTTTTAAACTATAATTCCTTTTTGATTAGGCATTTTTAAGTTGTTGGGTAATTTTTCGCTTCGATAAGAATTTGTTAAAATTATCTTTATAAATAGTTAATGAAGAAAATTAAAAAATAATTATAATAATCGATTTACTAATTCCATCAAATTAGTTATTAGTATATTAGTTGTTCTTGATTTGGATACCGAAGTGCTGCAGGCGAAAAATTTTGTTAAATATGAATAATAAAGATTTTTTCCGAATAAATACACAAAAATGTTTGAATGAATTATTCTGTAAAAATAAAATTATTTGTTGTTGAAATACTAATATTTTAGCCTTTTGAAGGCCATTTTAAGAATCAAAACAGGCTAGAAGATAAAAACGAAAATTTTGAGGCTAAAAGCAAAATACAATTTACTAATTTTAAAACAAAACAATTAAGGATTTCTATTTATACTAAATAAAATGAATTTTTATATAATTTTGTATCTAATTGAATAGAATAAATTAAAAAAGAAAATATTTTATTTAATCAAAAGTGAAACATATATTTTTTACAAAAAGATAACCAATTCATTTTTATAATTGAATATTCTAACTTTGAATAATACTAATATGTATTTTTTTATTTTTTTTAAAAAGTTCAACAAGTTTTTGGGATTTTTATTTGAAAATAATATATTCAAATAGAAAAATTTCAAATAAATATTTTGATATCTTTATTAAAAAAAATCAAAGAAATAAAATTATTCAACCACAAGAGATTTGCATAAAAAAGTCATATAATTTTTTCAATTATTTAAGTTGAAAAGAATAACGTAGCGATTGTTTCAGAAATTTGTTCAGCAAATAATGCTCCTTGTGGTTTATCCGATTGCTTAAAAATACGAGTATGTGTATAGAAGAGTCTAATGACTACAGTCGAAATAAACTTATTTAAACGTATTAAGTAATTGCAGTAATAAAAAGAATATTACTTATTTTGCTGTCCATCCTTACAATAGATAGCTGCATGAACAGTTTTTTGTTATATTCTCTCTACAAAAGAATCGTTTGTGTTCTATACAGATCTCCCGCGATCGTTTCATCTGAATTTTCGTGGTAACAATTCGATGCATTAATATTTTATATAACGTGAAAGGAGCGTCAAAGGATCAGCTTTTTCTTTTTTTTATTTATACGAGTATGTATATTAAAACACACAATTATTTCTGCATCATGTTTACTAACTGTACAAAATACCAACATTACACTTCATATACACGTATTCTTTCATGCATCCTATACCGAATTTATACAAATATTATTAGATTATTTTTTTTTTTTCGCAATTTAATTGTAAAATGTGCAATACATTAAAGAGATATAATTTTTTATTAAGAATTTTATTGATTCAACAATATATATTATTTGAATATCTACTAAAAACTAAATATTATTTTTATTGTTTTACTTAAAAAAATCTGTTAAATATTATACAAATTTTCAAATATATAAATTTATAAATAGTAAAAATATTTTAATGAGAAAAGAATTATTATTTTTTTTTTTTTTAATATGAAATTGTATTTGTTTTGTGTATATTCGAATACTTCTGTTGAAATAATTTCTAATCTGACTTGTTAACAAATGGAATATAATTATAATAAAAATAATTTTATTCCAAATAAATTTCAACTGAAAATTGTATTATAAAGAGTACAAAATGATTTGAAACTATTTTGTTTCTAAAAATATGAATTGAATATAAAAACAATTTGTTTTTAAAAAATATTTTGAATTAAAATATTCACAAAGAAAAACTCTATAATAAATAAATATTTTTGTACTAAAGTATCTAAAATTTTAACGTGACAAAAATAAAGTTGATTTAAAATCACATGTGAAACAACTGTAAGTAAATTCGTTAAACCATAGATAAACGAATATATAGATATCTAAGAGAATAAACCTAATTCAATAGTCAAAAACCTAATTCATGCAACGTTTACGTTTCTCTAAAATAACATTCTAGTTGTATTATATGCGTTAATCTCTTGCAAGTACCATGTTTAGAGTAACGTTAATATTTCATTGATATAAGGTGTTAAAAATAGCAAAGTGTTTGATGTAAAATTTTAAAAGTACGAGAATATTTAATTTCTCATTTTCTCGGGAAATTTAAAAGAAATTCCCGGGAAATACCAAGAATACTCTGACGGGAAATCCTGAGACGGGAAATCCTCTGATGGGAAATTAAATGTATTTTTTACAATTTAAAACCTTCTAAATCGTTATTTTATTTATACACATTGAATATTTTAAAAATGCAAAATGCTTTATCTCTCTCTCTCTCTCTAAAATGGCAAATATTGCGAAATATTAAAAAAACCTTAAAAAACGTTGTAAAAAAAATTTTCTAATACTTCTTGCTTTTTTGTTCTCCAGAAAAGTTGTAATTTACGAGATAGAGGGTATTGAATATGACCCTCCATATGTTAAATATATTTAAAATTCAACAATGCTGAACAATTGAAGTACAAATTGAAGTAAAATTATTTTTTAATTCGAAATTTCAAAATGATATGTGGCCTAGGGGGTAGGTTAGGTTATGTTAGGTTAAAAAGGGCAGCGTCTTCACAACCATAGACCATTCAGTCCATTGTGATCCCTTTATAGATAATAAAGAAAACTGATAAATGAAGAAAGAGAAAAATTCTAGTAGAATATAGCAAAATATTGAAAAGAAATATAGCTAAATATGAGAAACATAAGAAAAGTGTGGAACCTAAGACCCATAAAATCAACCACGACTACCTCCAAGCCACTTTATTCCCAACTCCGAGCCCTTACGAGATAGCTCATCGGAATATCGCAGTGACCAGGAACCCAACAAAGTCTTATTCTGTAGGCATCCATTAGCCTCCTAAATTCCTTTCTACACTCCAGCACTAACCTGGACACGACACAGTAACTTGTCATTGCCATTAGTGCTGCCTGACTATCCACATAGATAGTTACCTCAGTGTCCTTCTCAACATTCTCCTCCAGTAATTCTAGGGTCTTGTAAATGCATAGAATTTCTGCCTGGAAAACGCTGAACTATCAGATAATCTAAAAGATCCTTTGATATCTGTTCCCATGAAGTAATCACGCGCCCCTGTGCTACTTCCATCTTCGAGCCATCCATGAAGATAGCACACTCTCCGTGGAGCTTCTCCGCTCTAATTCGGAGGTCCCTACTAGGGATTTCAATAACGGGAGTAGCCTTGAAGTCAATTATGGTACCTACATAATCCGTTTGGGCGGCAGAGGATAATGTTTGACCATTCAACTTGACTTCATTAAGTATGCTAGAATGCCCCGTTGTGAAATTCCCTATTAATCCCAATTCCTTCAGTCTAAATAAGCCCCGCCCAGCCATACCTCTCACGAATTCCTCAATTGGAAGAAGGTGCAGAATGCGGTCCAGTGTTGCCTGAGGTGTACTTCTCGCGGCACCCGTAATGCCAATTGAAGCACATCTCTTAACTGCAGAAAGAAGGTTCCTATACGTCCCTTTTCTCAACGCCTCCCACCATACCGAACATCCATAAGTGAGTATAGGTCTCACAACCGATGTGTATATTCAATATACAATTACCGGTTTTAGACCCCAGTTCTTCCCCATAGAGTTCCTGCATCCGTAGTAGGCATTAAGTCCCTTCCTGGCCCTTTCCTGAGTATTACTCCTCCAAGACAATTTGCTGTCCAAGTATATGCCCAGAACTAGTAGACTAAATGTCTCAGCCTTATATCTCCTGGTAAACAGAACTAGTTCAGTCTTTTCAGGGTTGACTCCTAATCCATTACTATTTGCCCATTGGGAAATTTCTCGCAGCCCAGATTGCATGATCTCGCTCGATCGTGGGTAGAAATTTACCCGAAACCAACAATACTACATCGTCAGCGTAGGCTACGATATTCCTTCCCATGGCATCGAACTGTCTCAATATGTCGTTCATTGCCAAAAGCCACAATAATGGAGAAGGAACCCCTCCCCCCCCTTGCGATGTGTCCCTTGTCACAAGCTTGTTTATGCAAGTGTCTCCCATGCTCGAGTTCCAAAAAATCTATTTCAACATACAGGCGGACAGACAGACAAAAGTTATTTTTAATCGTATCAATCACGAACATTTTTCAATTTGAGACCCTGGATATAAAATGAATGATAAACTTATATATACCCTTCATTTTATGTGAAGGGTATAAAAATAAATTTGCCCGTGTAACTCAGCTAGTTATGATAATATTGAGAGTCTTTTTTATATACGATGATAGCTATTCACAAGATTTATAAATGTGTCCAATTATAACGTACATAAATAAGTGGAGTGAAATGTTGCGCATTTTTTTTTAAATTTCAAATTTAAACTGCTATAACTTTTGGGCCCCTTCGAGAAAGTGATTCACGCCAACGAATTTTAAATGCTGAATTATTGCTTTTTGCCAAGAAAAAGTCGAATTTTAAAATTTTTGTGATTTTCCCATATATGAAAAAAAAAACATTTTGTGCTTAATTCATGCACAATAAAAACATGTTGCTCTCTAACTTTTTTAGCAAAACTTTTCAAATGTATTAAAATTTTCTATAGGTATTTATTCGAAATTATTAGTGATATACTTAATATATCTCAACTTATTTTTTTTTTTTTCAAACTTTCGACTTTGATGTCAGTTTTTTCATTTGTTTAAATGTTATTTTATTTAGAAACAGTGAAACTTTTCCAATGTTATTAAACTTTCTCTAAAGTTTATTAACATATTTATCAATATTTTAAAACAATTATTATATTTTATGTTTCAATTAAAAATTTTTTCTAGGACCAAAATTAATATGGTGAAATTCGAAAAAAGTTAAAAAATAAGACTTATTGGGCATGCGTTAATGACATTAATACACGAACAATTTTTTTTTTTTTCTATAATTCGAAATTTTGATGTTACTTATAATGAATACTTTTAAAACTGACAAAGTGAGAGAACAAATTCCTCAAATCGACTTTCTGAAATTGTCAAAAAATCGTGAATATCAAAAATTAAGTTCTTTATATGTTAATTAACATTTTCTATGCTTTTTTGGGTGAGAAATTTGATTTATTTATGATTAAATTTTTAATTGAAAAGAAATTAATAAAATCATATTAGTTTTATATTGTTGCTAAGTGAGCCATACAGAGTAAAAAAATATTGTCACTTTTACTTAAGATATTTTTATCAAATATACTTCAATGTAATTACTATGATATCTAAATAAGCTTGCATTAAAAAACTTAATTTTTCATAACAACTTTCACATTTTTAAAATTATTGTTATTTTTGTTTATTTATATGAAAAAATTACTCAAATTTAGTAGATTTTATAAAAAAATTTATTAAAGTCTTAATTTTTATTCCCATAAGAAAATAATCGTAAAACGAAACTTTTTTATGTAAAAATTCATGATATACCAAGCATATATTTGGGCTTTTGTAAAAAAAAACAATGCAATTTTATGTATATATATATTTATAAATTTATATATATATATATCTAAATAAATTTCCACATTTTTGGTTAAAAAATGCCAAAATCTCTTACATTTTTATTCTTCATTTAGTGATATTTTTTCCAAATTTTGCCTTATTTACAATCCTTATGTAATCTATTGTTGTCAATTTCTAGAATTGCAAATATCTTTTTAAATCCTTGGTTTAGAATTTATAAAAAAATGAAGAATAAAAACACAGATTTAAAAATTCCGGAGTAACTAAAGATATCATTATTTCGCAAAATTCTTGGACCTCAAAAGTAGTAACATTTATTATGTCTTATGCTGAAACTTATTTGAAAAGATAATAAATGTTGAACAAAATTTGATAATTATTTTCAATAAAATAATAAAAAATTAATTTATTTCACTTATATGGCAACACGGCTATATGCAATTGCTGTTAGTTATTTTAAAAGCCTTTAGGTATTATTAATTATACAAAAATTTTAGAAAATATTATTTACTTTACTTATGTGAATATTTAGTAAATTTATTTTCTCCATATCGGAATAAATTTAATAAAATTAATTATATTAAAAATCTGATTTTAGATTTGAAATTAGTGGAAAAATGTATATATAAGTTACAATTTTCACGACTGTAAGACATTTCCTTCTATTTTTTTTTCCATTTTCCTTGAGCTCGATTCACTGATTAACGGTCTATTTTGAAAGTCAAGTAGTATGTACTTAGTCCGATGATGCATACATAAAAATGATGAATATGTAATTTTGTATGATTTTCAAACAAAAAATAAGTTATTTACCTTGTCTCTTGAAAAGGTATAAAAAGCCCATTGACGATATCCGAAATTTAATTTTAAATTCATCAAAAATATCTTTGGATACTTGGTACTATTGTTTAAAGATATTCTAGTGCCTTAATTATGAAATGAAAAGTTTTTTATAAAAATTGCAAAAGGGTTTTGATCTTTGGAAATGTTTATTCGCTATTTCATAATAAAAGCCTACATAATTGTGTCGAATATAATATTACGTTGATTCCCATAAATCTTTTCTATAAATGACAAATTTAAGAAGATTGTTAATATTTATGTACTAACTAAT
Source organism: Protocalliphora azurea (assembly GCA_932274085.1). NCBI lineage: Eukaryota > Metazoa > Arthropoda > Insecta > Diptera > Calliphoridae > Protocalliphora > Protocalliphora azurea. Next base: position 86,619,114 of record OW026521.1, on the reverse strand, counting down.
TTAGTTTAAAGAAAAATATATAAAAAATGCTGAGAATTGTTCTGAACCTGCAAATCATCAACTGACCACTTTTTAAACCCGAAATCGTCAAAATGAAGGATAATTCGTGAAATCTGATAACAGTGACCCTGGGTAATTTTTTCAAGTGATTTTTTACAGTATTTATTTGAAAAAAATTATTTATATGTATATTTTTGCTATTGACATTGGATTGGAAGCAAATATGTTTTTACTAAATGACAATCTTGAGCACACAATCTTTTTTTCGTTAATAATTGAGAAATTTTCTTAAACATTAATTAACAAAATTATATTTGAATATTTATTAGTATTTTATTGAAATGTTTATTTGGATATTTTCTTTATTATTTTCTTTTCATTTTTAAAGATTTTTTAATTTTCTTTACATTTATTTTTTTTTTTTCACTATTTCAGATATTATTAACACTCACCACACATGATGTATTAAAAATAATAATAGTCCATTGTAAGCAGGAACGATACGATGGCATTTTATTTTTTATGTTTAATTTTTTTAGCTTTTAAATCCAAAATTGTTAAGTTTTTATTGAGGTATTTTTTAAATACACCGTGTTTTATTCGCATGTATTTTGTTTTGGAAACATGTATGTACATATATATTATTAGTTTTATTTTATATATGTATGAATATATACATATATTTTTTTAGTTTATTCTGTTAATACGTTTAGTTCTTTTAAATGTTTACAATATTTAAAAATGAAGAAAAACTGGCGAAAAACACGTCCAAACTTTGAACGAGTAAAATTCCAAATGAAACATTTCAGTAATACAATAAAAACACAAACATTAAAAAAATAGCAAAAATATAATTAATACCAACAAAAGATTGTCGAAAAGTTTAAACATTTTGAGGTGAATATTTTTGCGCTCTCTGTTTTTCTTTATTTGTTGTTGTTGCTATTTTTTTGGGCCATTAATTATGCCAAGATTTTCCAAAACTATATGTATGTATGTGTTTATGTGGGTGTGTATCGTACGTATGGAAATTTATGTGAGTTTTTGGACTAAAGAGTGTTTTTCTTCAGACGTTTATAAATGATTTTAATTTGCAAAACGCTGTGTTTCTTTAAATTGTATTTTGAATAATAGAAAAACAATTTATCGCAAAGAAATGAAAAGTCTTAAGTCATTTGTTTACTATTCGGTTGTAGTTCAAATAAACGAACATATGTATGTATGTATATATGTACGTATGTATGTATGTATGTATGTATGTATGTATGTATGTATATATATATTTATGGATACATACATACATACGTACATATATACATACATATGTACGTTTATTTGAACTACAATCGAATAGTAAACAAATGACTTAAGTCAATGTTTTCCAATTTCAGGAATGTGTATCTAATAGAGTTTCCGATTTCGTGGATCATATCAGTTTTTACATTACCCTGAAAATGGAGAAATTCGTAAATATGTATTTTATGCCTAAGTTCTTTATTTCATTATAAATATGTATGTATGAATATATATGTACGTTTGAATGTATATGTGTATGTATGTCTGTATGTATGTATGTATATATATATGAGGGTAAAGTTGACAACCACACTTACAACAATAGACAATAGATTCGAATTCTTATTGCTTAGAAAAAAAATGTTATTGCCCCAATAGTTTCGAAAGTTTTCCCCATCGGAAGAGATTATGTATCACAGGCGATACATATTGCTAGATAATCATCTAGGTGAAAAAAGAAGATGCCGCCAGATAAACTTCTGGAAGATGTAATAAATATATATAAAGCATGCATGAACATAAATCTTAAAATCATAAAGCAAGAAAAGTGAAACGCTTACATAAAATATCAATTTTTTGCTGAAAGACAAACAAATTTCTTCAATATTTTTTAATTTTTGAACAATTTTTCGGCAACTAAAAAATTGTTTAATTTTTCAAAAATAGCTGATAGATAAAATCACTCTTTAATACAAATAATTCATATACAAAAATTACGTAGAAATAAAAAGTAAAACTTTACTAAAAAATTTTATATAAAAGTTCTTTTTTTTTATTCATATTAACTTTTTTTTTGAAAAATTACGAAATATGGGTGTAATAATTTTTTATTACCTGTGGTTTGATGTATATATATATATATATATATATTAGTTAAATCGATTGAAGTTAAAAAGGACAAAATGAAAAAAAATTGTTGCATAGTTTCATTAGCATTCCCATTTGTACGAGTAGTAACACCAACATTAACATGAAACTGTTTTGAAAATACCATAGTATTAAGTGTTAAAAGTATATAACATTCCATTCGACCAGAGAATTCGAAAATGATAAAAATATCAAACATTATGCGAAGTCTTCTCTAACAAAACATTCGAAAACAACATTAAAATGTATCCTTATTTGTTTGCGATATTAAAAAACAAATAAAAAAGATATAGTCGGACAAGCCCGATGATATGAAATCCTCCACAAGGTATTCTCACCCCTTAAGAACGAGTCACCACAAGTTTTGTGCAATAAGTAGGATTTGGAATTTTCCTACAAAAAAGTGACAATATATATACACTTAACAGCTACAATTATCGATTATTAACTTTGTCATGATTAAGGAGGTACATAACACCCCTTAACAGCCAGTTGGTTTATAAAATTCTTGCGGACGTCTACTTCTCGACAATTATTTAGTTGTATCACCTGTATAACTAACTGCGGTTAGTTATACAGGTGATATTCACATAACTTTTTTTGATGTTGTTAAATTTTGGTCGTTCTTTCCTCAATCATCATCATCAGTTTCCTTTGAATCAGATGAATTTAAAAATTCCTTTATCGTAATTTATTCAGATGTCTTTTTATCACTCGAAAATCTTTTAGTTGAATTAAATATAAAACGCGACTATTTGTTGCTGTTACTACACCTTCAATTCATTTCAGGCCACTTGAATAATTTCTGAACCAAACCGATTCACACATATCAAATGTATTTTTAGGAACAGCTTCATTCTTAAGTCCAATATCATTCATATATGTATATTCTATCGAAATACGTTTTAAGTTGTCGGTTAGAAAGCATCTCAGCTAGTGAACATTTTGTGCTACAATTAGATTGTAGTTCAACATCAACATTATCTAGTATCTCTTTAAGAAATTCTTTTGTTGTATGAACCATCCTTTCCGTCTGACCGTTTGATGAGGGATAAAAAGGTGCAGCACGTATGGGATGAATCGAAATACTAAGAAATTACTAAGAATTTTGTTAATTCATCTGAGGTAAATGCGGTTGCATTGTCGGACGCTATACTGTCCGGTAAACCAAATGTTACAAATATAGATCGCAAGGATTTAATAGCTGAGAGTGTTGATGTTAATTTCACTACGAAAACCTAAAGCCATTTGAAGTAAGGAAAAACAACTTACCCCGAAAAGGTTCAGCAAAATCGATATGTAAACGGGACCATTTCTTCTGTGTTGTTTCCCAGCAGTGTAGTTCAGCTTTCGAAGGTTCATGTCGAGACTCTTGACAACGTGCACATTGTTTTACGGTTTATTTACAGTTTCATTTTCTACCAGAATGAGCTATGTGAAGAAATATTTCCTTTTTTTCTTTTACGGTACAATTTACATCAGTAGCTGGACTATTTCAACTAATATAACCTCCATCTCTTCGCTGTTTGAGGACAACGGCTGAGGAAATCAGCATTTCTTATTTTATTACCTGGCCGATTAAGTAGATCAAAATCGTATGCATTTAAGAAAATACAGCGGCGTAGCATGTGATTTTAAATTATTGCTGCAAAAGGTTTTGAATTTCTACAAATTGCCAGAAGTGAGTGATGACCTGTCACTAAAGAAAATTTCCGCCCGTGTAAATATTCATGAATATTTTTTAACGCCTGCTGTAGTTTCTATATCTATTTGAGCATAAGTTCTTTCGATTTTTGATAAAGTTTTGAAATAAAAAGCAAGACTGCGAAGCAAATTTTCGATAAGATTTTGAAAAATACCTGTATCCAATGAAATTCCAAACTGTAATCGTTTAACTTTAAATGCCCCTTTATGAGTAACAATAGTAACAACATTGGTAGCTGTTGATAGGCTTGAGCTAAATCTACTTTGGCCTTCAGTGTTGTTTTATAACTTTGCTTACTATTGTCTTCAAAACGAATACCAAGTGGCTGGAATCAATTCCAGCCAAGAATATTTTATTGATTACCTTCAACAATGACAATCGGGAGGTTATCAATTTGCTTGTTTTTGTATTTTATGCAAACATCTACCACGCCTATAATAGATTTTTTTTTTTTTTTTTTTTGAAAATCATTAGTTATAAATTTGTAGTGCTTTATTGGGCCAAATAGTATGAAATGCGTTTCTGAGACATAATGGTATATTTTGAACCAGAATCGATTTCAAACATGCAAATGTGACCATTTAAAACTATATTTACTGATTTTTTCATATTAGTGTTTAGTAAGATTTGATTAATAGAATGTAAGTTATTCTTTGTTCCACGATCTTGCTGATACACGTTGAATGTGACCCTTCTTTTTACAATACAAACAAATTTTATCACAATGTAGACATTGTAAACTCTGATGACTACCTCCACATCCATTACAAATTTGCTTATGAATATAATTATTGCGATCGATGTAACAAGTTGAATTTGCTCCGGATGGCGAATTTCCAGTGCATTTTTAAAAACTGATTCTGCAGCGGCTACCCGGTCAACTACTTTCTGTAGCGAAAGATAGATTTCTTTGCAATGATTTGTTTGCCTATACCACAAACTTGACGATCGCGTAACATTCGATCTAAAGATGCCCCACAATTGCAATCGATAACAAGTTTATTAGCTTAGAATTATCATTTTTATGGGATTTATGCACATTAAAGTGATTTTTTGAAGAGAGGTTTATATGGGAGTTGTGGTATATGGAACGATCTTCAAGAAATTTGGCACAAACATTGATATTTATACAATCTTATTTGTACAAGCTGATATTTATACAAACTGAATGTCATTGAAATATTGCTATATTTGAGGGATATATAATCGTTAAACCCCTATATGGGGGCTAAGTGAAATAATGGACCGATCATTACCAACTTCAGTATGCTTTGTGCCTGTGCCAAAATAATAATTCTTGTCACATTTCATCAACTTATTCACACTGTTGAACGAAGTATAAATGTTGTTTATTTAATTATTTTTTGTTTTATTTATTTATTTATTATTATTATTATTATTATTATTATTATTCTTACTATCATTATTATTATTATTATTATTATTATTATTATTATTACTATTTGTTTTTTTTTTATCCGTATTATTTCGTTATTTAAATGATAATATCAGTTAAAAATATATAAAGAAAACCCGTAATTTGTATTTTACGCGAACGGACGCGATAATCACACAAAACAACTAAATAAAAATCTGAATAAAGCCTTTATTAGTAAAAAAGAAATAACAAAATAATTTAAAGCTATGCAAATTATGTATATTTTTTTGTGTGTTTGTTTTTCCTGACGTAAAGAGAATAAGTAAGTAATTGAGACTACTCTTTATGAGTCTCTCGTTTTAATTCTAGTGAGCGATTGCTTACTGCAAACATCAGAAATGCCTGTGTGATTATGAATGCTGAAGAAAATTCTGTGAATAAAATAAATAAAAGAATTGATGAGAGTTTATATTTGACCGTGAAAAACACCAATCGCATTCGTTTGTGTTCCCCCGCTTTGTTGACAGATTGTTCGACAAAGGAAACTAACCAAAATAAAATAGCTGTTAGTTAACAACTGACAGTTGCTAACAGTGTGACCATTTTAGCATTTTTGCAGCTAAATTCAGCATTTTTTACTCCGATTTAGCCGCAAATTTATCATATAGCATTTGGCATATTATTTAGCATTTTTTAACAATGTATTTAGCAAAAGGACAAAATTAGAAGATTAAAATGTATTTTTTTTATTGACTCCTATTTTTGGCTATAATACGATTTCATGATAGTTTTGTGAATTAGTGGTTAGTAATCATGTAATAAATAAATTTTTAATTAATTAACTAATATAATTGTAATTGGGTAAACAGATGATTTACGAACATTATGAACGGTATAGTTTTTTTTTCTTAATACTCTTAGCTGCGCTTGTGAAACGGATGGCTTGGTAACAGAAGATAGGAGTACAAAATCTTGAGACAAGCTTCTATATACATAGCTGCTTATAATTTTTGTAGTCTAGCAACCAATTCTTCTTATTATTCTACTTATTTTCTTCCCTTTTTTCTTCTCTGTATACAATCGACTCTGTTTTTATAACTGCATAAGCACAAATTTATGAAAAATTAAGACAAAATGAAAATATACCGAAAAAAGTATTTTATTAATTTAGCATTATTTTTAGCATTTGGTCACATTGGATGATAATAAAATTTTAGTTTCGCCTGAAGGTATACTGCATAATTCGCCTTCACACTGCATTCATAGTAAGTACGGTATCTACTAAAACTAAACTTGCAACTGAAGCAACACCCAAACCTGGTCAATCATTGAATAACAATCAGAAACTCCAAACCCAAATATGAATGGATTGATATATTACGGTTCCAAAACGAAGAAGAAGTCCTAAATCCTCAAAATTAGAATCTGTGGCTAAATTATCGAAAGACTGAGGTATCCCAAATACGGAATATCGTTTTGCTATTTTACAAAATGAATAAATTGAACCCCCAAGTGTTATCAAGTCTTCTAAACCTTCCCCAATATAATTGAGAGAAGAAAATACGAATGTATTGATTCGTGGCCTGATCTCGTTAATTGGCCAAAATTCTTTTTATGTAGTCCCTACAAAGCGTGGCAATAAAAATGAAACTAAAATACAAGTTAATCACGAGAATAATTATCGTAAGAATGTGTCAGATTTTGAAATCCGTAAAAAACTTTTTATACATATCAATTAAAGAGTAGTAAAGGACTTCCAATTGTTATAAAAGGCATAGTATATAACTAATGGAAATAAAGCACAGTGTAGAAGATAAGGGGTTTAAAATAAAAAATGTTATGAACCTGCGAAATTATGGAAAAAATCTCAACCACTATTTAATTAAAGAAGTGCAGTAATTGTGGAAAAAACCACACTGCCAATTTACAAAGGTTGCCAAACGATCCCTAGAACAGAAAACTTGACTTTCTTCCACACAACTACCAAATATTATTGAAACTAATTACTCAAAATTAATAGAGCTATCGGAAAACAACTAATCATATGCGAATGTTTTTAGGAATAATCAAACTCAATCGCCAAATTCTCAGCCCAAAAATAAATTTAACTATAATTCGAATACTGAATTAATAGAACAATGATTTCAACTTCACTAAACTAAAAACTACAATAGATATGCTAGTGCAATCGGTAAACAATTTTAAAAATTACATGAGTAATATAATGCAGGAAATGCTCAAGATGCAATCCATGCTTTATTCTAGTAAATAAATTTGATTTTTTTTTTGTTTTCAATACAAATAGTCGAAACGAATTTTCGTTTCGTTCTACAAAATCAGGCGGTAAATAAACCATTAACTGTCTAAAGATATATTTTGGGAATGCAAACGGCATACGCCAACATAGAAATGAACTAGAATATTTGATGGAAAACCAACAAGTTGATATAATGTTGGTTTTTAAAACTCATTTGACATCTCGAAATATAATGTATGATACAAAATATTCCCGAGGAAGAGCATATGGAGGCTCGGCTATTCCAATAAAAACCGAATTAAATACTACTTAATGTGCTACAACAATCTGCATTGAAGATTGTTGTAGAAACTTAGCGATTTTATCGATATATTTACACCCTAGATTTTCAATTTCAGAAAATCATACAACCATTTTTATAAATCACTAAGTCCTCGTTTCTTAACAATAATAATGCTAAGTACACGTTTCGGGGATCACAACTGATTAACCCGAAAGGTGGTGTTTTGTTTTATACAATTTCAAAAATGGGTATAATGTGATTTCGAGCGGTAAACCTGCTCCACTGAACCACACAGACTACCGGATATTTGAGAAGCTCCTAATGAACAAGTTAAATAAATAATTCAAAATCAATGCATCTCCAATCATCGATTCGGATTTAGAAAAAAGCACACAAACACACAGACTTGTAAATGTTATAAGCAAAACGTTCGAAGAAAAAAGTCTTTATTGGAATATCGTAAGCTTTTGACAAAGTATGATATAAAGACTTGTTAAAGGTGTTGCCAGTTTTAAGGCTAAATCGAGCCTTTTATTTTGTTGTTAGCCTCAAAATTTTCGTTTTAGCTTCTAGAATTTTTTTGATTTTTAAAATTGCCTTAAGAAGTATTTCAACAGCGAAGAAGAAAATTTCTCACTGGCCATTAAGAATTTTATTTTTACAGAATCGACCATTTAAGAATTTTTGTGTATTTTTCCGCATAAAAATTCTATATTATTTATATTTACCAAAAGTTTTCACCTGCAGCGATTCCTTATCCAAATTAAAAATAACAACTAATTTTTATGGACTAAATCGATTATTATAATTATTTTTTATTAACTATAGAAACTATTTATAAACATAATTTTAATTATTTTTCTATAAAATTCTTATTAAAGCGAAAAATCACCCACAAATTTAGAAATGCTTAATCAAAAACCAATTATAGTTTAAAAATTACGAAAAATTACTCAAAACATTAGGTAATTTTTCATTTGAAATATAGCCCAAATTAGTATGAGAATTTTTTGGGCGACTTTCCAATGGGTGATTTTGCTGGCAGATCTTCTATTTTTATTTATAAATTTGTTACAATACCTTAAAATAAATATCAAAAAACTAATGAGAATCAGAAACAAATAAGTTTTGAAATTAAAGAAAAAATTTTAAATTTTTTCTGGCCTTATTTTTTTGTTGCATTTAGCCTTTTTGACCTTTTTTAAAGTTCAATTTAGCCTTTGTTTCCTAAACTCCCCCGTATTCATTTTGATCTACCCCTTACTTGGAAATTTTATATAGACGCAATGTGGTTCATCATTCAGAAGATGCAGTCTATTAAATATGATTGCTTACTCACTTTCTTTGAATATTAGTGTTAAATTAAAAATTATAAAAAATAAAAATTGCAAATTTAATTTCGCGATGTCTAATAATATAATTTCAATACGAAAGAAAGTTAAAACCGTTTGAAATCGATGTATTTCAAGAATTATTTTCCTTAAAATATTTTAATTAATACAATGCTTAACTTTGAACCTTCCATATCTCAATAAATAAACAACCTACGTTATTTCGCATTATTTTTTATGTTATTTGAAATGTTTTATAATTTAGGGACTCCTACATAGTTCAGATATAAATCCAGAAATCAAATATAAACCAGAGTAGAGATTACATTGAATGTTTAACAAATAAAAAACATACTAATTTTTCTTTATGGAAGGAAGCGAAAGATATTAAGACACTGGTAGAGGCACAAAGTCCTTTAAGGAAAGCTGACGTTACCTGGGCCTGTAGTTCAGAAGATAAAGCTAATTTATTTACATGCTATTTAAGCTCAGTTTTTCAACTGAATTCCCTAACAAATAATTTTGTATTAGGGGAGACACCTGACACTAAATCAAATTACGATATAATTGTTGTTAGCCTAGAGGAGATTAATATAAATGTTAGAAAATTACCTGGATATGATTCAATCGCATTATCCATGATTAAAAACCCACCAAAAGTGCTGTCAATAATTTTCATTGTGATTTTTCTAAAATGTGGAAATCTTCTCAGATTAAAATGATACCAAAGCCAGGAAAGGATTCTACTATACCATCTTCTAATAGACCTTTTAGCCTACTATCTTGTTTTTCGAAGCTGTTCGAGAAAGTATTTCAAAAGAAAATTATACTATTCTTGAACGATAGAAATATCGTCCCAATTCACCAGTTTGGTTTTCGTGAAAAACATGGAATCATAGAACAAGTGAATCGTTTAACTGGAGAGATAAGGAAATGTTTTGAATTAAGGAAGTATTGTTCAGCTACTTTTTTAGACGTCGCGCAAGCTTTCGATAGAGTATGGCACAAAGGTTTAATATATAAAATTAAATGTTCACTACTACCACCCAGCAAAAACTTTTTGGTTTTCGGTAATGGCAACTACTTACTAAAGTAAATTCTCGGTCATTATTATTTATTATTTTCCTTGCATTACATAAATAAGTACTTAATAGTATAATAGCACAGTAATATTGCAATCACATGGATGCAACTAGAAGGTTGTTGGTTCAACCCCTTCTGATTTATAACAAAATGTCTAAAAAGATATTTTATACTAAAAAAAAGTTTTTGTCACCTAGAAAGTTAAGTGCGAGATGGTGTACTGAGTAAGACGTTAGTCATTAAAAATGAATGTTTAATTTGTGTCCAAGTTAAAATCTCACTGACTGCAAGACTTATTTTATTTTTATTTTCGTTTAGGCACATAGAATCTAAAAATATTAAATCTTTAACGTTTGAAGGTTCAAAAACTACCGAATTATTTTCATTATTATTTTTTAGTATAAAAGAATGTGACTAATAAGGCTTGTGGATTCACACCCACATAGAACCCACAAAGAGTAATATTACAGTAGTTAATATTAGAATAACAAAAAGTACCACAAAGTCACTTTTATGGATTCTCATACACTTGGGACCATATATCTTCAATTCAATATGAATAGTACAGAAAATTCAAGAAGTACTATTAGAAATACGAAAAAGTATCACAAAGTTCCCTTTTATGGATTTTCATTCACTTACGACCCTATATCTTTAATTTTATGTTTATAGGTTTAATATTATAGAAAATTCAAAAAGTATCATTAGAAAAACGAAAAAGTACTATACAGTACTAGTGAATTCTTATCCACATAGGACCATATATCTTTAATTTCATTATAAAATATATATATTATAAAATATTCAAAAAGCATAATTAAAAGAACAAAATTGTATCACAAAGCCCATCCACGATTATCAAATACGGAGATGTTTTTTTTACAAAATACTTCATAATTGATATGGAAACAACACGCATTTGGGTACATGTGTTTAAAATCGATATCATCTGAGAAAAGGAAAATTATCCACTTATTAAACATTTCATTTAATTAAGTAAACTCTTTCCATACCAATTTAAATCCTGGCGGCTTTTCGAACTATGACCAATTTATAGAGCACATCAAATGTGCTATTTGTGCCCATTAGAGTTATCGCTCAATATTGCTTCAATACTATTTTCAGCGTTTATTTTTGAATGACCTATAGCCACGTAAATAAATGTAGAAAAAACACGAATATGTATATAAAATATATAAAATAATGTTTACCAGTATTTAAAAATCGTTTGTGGTCACTCGTAGTAGGTTTGTTCATATATGACGGTTTTTTGTAGAACGCAGTTTCGTTTAAGTTTTCTAAGGACATTGAAATATTTGTCGTACAGTTTTCCATAATCTAAAACTGCTCGTCCTTGAAATGATGATGATGATTGTGACACTGGCTCTTGACTTAATATAAAATATTTATAGTTGCTATGGAAATGAGTTATAAAATAAGTAAATATATTTACATATGTAAATTAATAATTATAAATTGTTAACACTACCGAGATAAATAGAAAAAAGGCTTCTAAATGTCCATACGTTTAATAGTTGCTTCTGTACTCTGATTATAATTTGAGTCATCCAGATTTTTGCATATAAATTAAACATTTTCTGCATTACTATCATTCATAGACGCATTCTGGTTTGTTATTGATACAACACAAATTCGCACATATTTTTCACAATTAATTTTTTATTGGGGGTTTTAAGCAAAAAATAAATAAATATATATATATATATATATATATATATATATATATATATATATATATATATATATATATATATTATACACACCAAAAAATTATACACACGCACTTTGTTTGTTATTAATCGTTCAACTGATCTTCTTTAATACATCTTTTCTATAGTGAAGATATTTCTTCAATTCTACATTTCATTCTTCAATGTGAATTTGAAATAAATTAGTCAATTTTAACGAAATTTCTTCAATTGTACATGCCTTTTGTAAATTTTAAGAGTTTTTCTAAAATAAAATAGTAATTAAAAAAATGTCTTCAATTTTACATGCCTTATTCAAATTAACTAAATTTTTTATTCATATTGAAGAATTTTTATTAAATTTAACTACTATATTTCATTTAGTTCTACTAAATTTTAGTTAAAGTAAACTCATTTATGTATTAACACATTTTATCAAATTTTTATAAATATCATTTACATATATATATTTTTAGCAAAAATTGTTTAGTTGATTTGAACAAAAAAAAAAATTATATTGATTTAAAGAAAAAAAAATCTGTTAATTTAAATAATTTTTTTTTTGTTTCATTAAAATTCTATGAAATTTGTTCGTTAATATTACCTGCGTCGTTAATAGGGACCGCACAATGGGATCAAACGCAAATTTTTTGGTAATAAATCTGAATCTCCTAAACTACTGATCAGATCAAATTGAAATGTATGGAAGAGTTGTAGAGGAGGACCTAAGCTTTCAGAAAAATTATCTTGTAGTCACCCTGTGATAACACGAGATAAGCTACAGGGTGTCAAAGTTGACTACCTCGAGTACGTAAAGTTAAAAAAAATCGTAACTTGTACAAATGAAGCCCGCTTTTAAAGATTTTGATATTTCTGAAAAGTCCTTGGCAAGATAAAGAAAAAATAAGCTTACTAATCTAAGTTATCTCTTACAGTTAAAAAGATATTTAGGCTTGAATTTTGAATTTTTGATTTTCTGGCTCGACTTTCTTTAGTTTTTCGGAAATAAGTCCGGAGATATATGAGGTAAAAATTTTTTAAAAATATTCTGTAATTTGATACATATTTCAAAATAACATGCTGAAAGAATTTTTGGATTATCTCAATTCGTCTAGACGTGAAAAATATTCAAAGTCAGCACTCTGAAATTGGCATGAAAAATGGCTATTTTTTTTTACAAAAATATAGTACAATTCATTCACTTTTTTCTCAAAGTTCCGTTAATAAAAAAATTTTTTCCTTATTAATTTCAAAAGATAAGGCTTCATAAATGGTTAATAAATAAATTTTGAATTGATATAAGTTTGCACCCCACATCCAGCATTGGCCGAAAATTGTCAATTTTAAAAAATAGTTTCATTTTTATCGATTAATAAAAAAAAAAATGTCACGCGAGCTTTTTTAAATTTTGTACCCATATTTTTTATAGAAATAGATTTAGAATGATTTAACACTAAACTGCTTCCCGCCCGGCCAAAAACGAATGCAGGAGTGGAGATTTTATGTTAAAAGTCAGTTATTTTAACGACTATTTTTAAAAGAATATTAAAAGCATATTAGCATAATATATTTAATATTATTTCTTACGTAATGTATAAAACACAAATCAAGCTTTCATTCCTAAAAAAATCAATAAAATAGCTCCAATAACCTATTTTTGGTATATTTTCAAAAATAAATTTTTTTTCAAAAAATAGCTGAAAATCCAAAAAAAAATTAATTTTTTTAATACAACTTCACTAATTTTGCAAATACTTTAAAAATGTTAAAAGAATATAAAAGTAGACTTATAGACCAATTCAACGATATATAAAATGTTGATATAGGTCATTTAATAATAGTAATATAATGGCCTCAAAACTACCAAGTCACGTCAAAAGTTGCAAAATTCACTATTTTGTTCCGTATTTCTATATGTGTGTATACGTAACATACGTTTTATACGTTTTATAATGTATTATGTAGGTATATATTTGTTATTATAAAGTAGTAAATTCTTTATTTGAGTAATGTTTATTTAATTTGTTCTACATATTTACATACTTATTATACATATATCCCGTATATTTATTTTATTAAGAATATATTATCGAATATATTATTAGAGATTTTCTTGAAAATAATCAGAAACATCAAACGTTAGCAAATTTTTAACTTCCTTAGCTTCGGAATCCTCTTTTTCTATTTCAAGAGTGATTTTTGGTAGCCATCGTGTTCTTATAGAATATAACTGGAACTGATGATATTAATAAATATTCCATTAAGTCCATATTTTGCGCTATTTTCGAACATTTTCGGGTACTGAAGAGTCGGAAATGTTTAACATCTTTATTTCGGGCTTCCTGTACTTCCTCTGTTAGCTCTCCCAATGGCAAAATACTATTTTCTATTATTTCTTTACCATGAGCCAATACTTTGTGAATTGTTGGAGTCATTGATTTCCAGGGGTATGTAATGTTAAGTAGTTCTTTAGTTTCGTAAGCAAAAATTTTAAATTTGTCCGCATTAATTTGTTTTTTGGTATTAATGGCTGCCAATATAATCTTAAAACGCTTCAAAATATTTAAGTCAATGCCTGTGATTGAAGATGTGAGTTCCGGATTTTCAAAGAAACGTCTTGCTGTATTTCCATCATTTGAGCTTCCATAGCCATGTAGAGGTTTATCAATTATTAATCCGAGTTGTTCTTTGAATTCTAATTGAATTCTTTTCTTCTCCTCTTTTCGTAATTCGTGAAGTTCCAAATTGTTTTTTACTGTAGCATTTTCCTGCCCGGGAATATTTCTGTACTTCATATCATATGCAAGATGTAAGCAGAACTCCAAAAATCTTATCCTTGTGTGGAGTGGTGATATTCCAAATTTTAAAGAATTTTTATTAACAAGGACTTCAGAATTATCCTGAAATTGTGAACTTATTTTTCCACATATATTACATTTCCATGTAGATGTTGTATCTGTTATAGCGTTTGCAACTTTTCCATCAATCATCGTTAATTGTTGTTGCAATGTAACTTTAATAGTTCTGTTTGATACTTTTACATATATTGGGGCAATGCTTTAATTTCTTCTTCCAATTGGTTGACAATGCTGTTTATTGTAACCGCGGTTTCTTTTGTGTAATCAAAAAGGATTGGACGGCACAAAAATTTGGAACCTGGAGTTAAATTTATCCATATATCATCAAAAACCGAGTCATTTCTTGTCGATGAGGAATAATTATTTCCAGAATTACTTCCATCCAGTTGTTTGTATTCCAAAAACCCTGATGTTCCATCGCAGCCCCATTTGAATATTAAAATAAGTTCAGAGTCTTTGCATTTTTCAATGTTATCATTGCTGAAGGTAGATATAATTCTAGAGACAGTATTTTCAAGTAATTGCAATATATTAACTTTAGTACTTTTAACAGAAGCATTAACCGGGTGCTCCATAGGCTGTAAAATATTACTTTTCGCTTCTCTCACTGATTTGCTACTGGGAAAAATATCATATCCTTTTTCGCTAACAGATTTCCTCAAAATCTCGTATTGGTTTCTTGATAATCCTAAATTTAATATTAGAGCTAAAGCATCTTCAGAGGTAAAGGATGATGTTGATTTCGGTGTCACTATGCTTTGGATTATCCGATGTAATCGATTGGGAGAAGCTGTTGGTAACACATCTATAACTTTTTCTACTTCCTTTAGTTGCGTACGTGTTACTAAAGCTTTAAATGTATCTTTTATTTCGGCATTCGTATGTGAATTTAGAATAGATTCCTATTTGGTCCTCTTTGTTCTTAGCTGAACTTCACCGTAACTTTTTTTTCTGCTTTCCGATGAAAATTGGTATTTCTCCCTCCAACCACTCTTCATTTTTTTTCTTGAACTTTGGCATTGACCAATTTGAAGCTTGCATCCTTTTTTCGTATGATTTATACAAATTTTCGAGCTTTAAACTGTCTTCTGCAGTAAGAGTTAAACCAAAAGATACTACTGTATCAATGAGTTTTCTTATTTTTTCTGGACGATTTATAATATCAGATAGATTATCCCAGAGTACTTTGCAAATAGAAAAGTGTTTTAATGTAATCTCCATAATGGCAAATTCACTAATAAATCTGCATATTTATAAGGATACTTATATATAGAAAAAGAATATTTATATCAGGTAAATGGTGACAGGCAAAAATGAATTAAAAAATTTAAATTTTTGCTCAAAACCCCCAATTTCATTCAGTTTATTTTTATGACCTGTAGTGTTAAACAGGTACGTCAAAAAATGTACCTATGCGATTGTAAAAAAATCATTTTTGTTATAATACATTAATTAAGTAGCTAGGTAAATTATTTAAAAACTTAAAAAAATGTAATAAAAAACGAAGGAAAATATACTTATTTATGTACTTAGGTAATTTTAAAAACCTTTTCAGTAGAAAAAAATTATGAACACTTTAAATAAATTCATTAATAAATATTATTATCTCGTAACAAAAATAAGCAATGCAGTTGAGTGTTACGTATACACACATATAGAAATACGGAACAAAATAGTGAATTTTGCAACTTTTGACGTGACTTGGTAGTTTTGAGGCCATTATATTACTATTATTAAATGATCTGTATCAACATTTTATAAATCGTTGAATTGGTAAATAAGTCTATTTTTATATTCTTTTAACAATTTTAAAGTATTTGTAAAATTAGTGTTGTATTAAAAAAATTAAATTTTTTTGGATTTTCAGCTATTTAAAAAAAAAAAAAAAAATTATTTTTGAAAAATTACCAAAAATAGGTTATTGGAGCTATTTTATTGATTTTTTTAGGAATGAAAGCTTGATTTGTGTTTTATACATTACATAAGGAATAATAGTAAAAATATTATACTAATATGCTTTTAATATGCTTTTAAAAATAGTCGTGAAAAAAACTGACTTTTAACATAAAATCTCCACTCCTGCATTCGTTTTTGGCCGGGCGGGAAGCAGTTTAGTGTTAAATCATTCTACATCTATTTCTATAAAAAATATGGGTACCAAATTTAAAAAAGCTCGTGCGACATTTTTTTATTAATCTGTAAAAATGAAACTATTTTTTAAAATTGACAATTTTCGGCCAATGCTGGATGTAGGGTGCAAACTTAAATCAATTCAAAATTTCTTTATTAACCATTTATGAAGCCTTGTCTTTTGAAATTAATAAGGAAAAAATTTTTTTATTAACGGAACTTTGAGAAAAAAGTGAATGAATTGTACTATATTTTTGTAAAAAAATAGCCATTTTTCATGCCAATTTCAGAGTGCTGACTTTGAATATTTTTCACGTCTAGACGAATTGAGATAATCCAAAAATTCTTTCAGCATATTATTTTTAAATATGTAGCAAATTACAGAATATTTTCAAAAAAATTTTACCTCATGTATCTCCGGACTTATTAACGAAAAACGAAAGAAAGTCGAGCCAAAAAATCAAAAATTCAAAATTCAAGCGTAAATATCTATTTAACTGTAAGAGATAACTTAGATTGGTAAGCTTATTTTTTCTTTATCTTGCCAAGCATTTTCCAGAAATATCAAATTCTTTAAAATCGGACTTCATTTGTACAAGTTACGATTTTTTTTAACTTTTACGTACTCGAGGTAGTCAACTTTGACACCCTGTAGCTTATCTCGTGTTATCACAGGGTGACCAATGATGATTTTTCTGAAAGTTTAGGTCCTCCTCTACAACTCTTCCATACATTTCAATTTGATCTGACCAGTAGTTTAGGAGATTCAGATTTATTACCAAAAAATTTGCGTTTGACCCCACTGTGGACCGGAGAATTGCGACACAAACTGAAACGACGCAAATAGAATCACTATTTTATAAGAAAGCTATGGTAAATGTACACTGTTTTCTTAATAATTGGTTCCAGGATAAAAATATTTGAACAGAAAAGAAGTTAATCTTTGATAAAAATTAGTATTTTTTTTTTTTTTTTTTTTGTACAAATAAGTGAAATTAAGATACTTATAAAATTCATAGATTTTCTATATAAAGCAGAAAACTTAATAACAAAATCAATGAATCAATAAGGGTTTCACACACAGTTATTTAGGTTACTTTAACTTTCAAAGAAAAAATATGCTGTATATATAGACGCAAATCGAAATCATAGCGACGCAAATCGAAATAATAATGATGAAAATCGAAATCATAGTAACGCAAATCGAAATATTTTGAAATTTAAAACAGCGACGTAAAGCGAAACGACAGAAAATCGAAACGACTAAAATCGAGGCCTGAGTATAAATCAAAGTGTAAAATTTTATGAGGATGGTTTCTTTATTGATTTTAGTTATTTGTATAAGATCCACTATATAATCAACTCTGTACAAAAGTATAAGTAATTACTACATGACATACATATATATGCTTGACAGACTAAAACTTTCTTACTTGTTATTTTATTAAACATGTTCTAATTCAATTATTGATATTTATCTTCTAGATAATTCGAAACACAATGATATTTGCTACTATTTACCAATATATCGTACAAATTATGTAAGTAATCTTGTTTTATTTTAACCAAAATACAACTGAGGTTTCCACTATAATTTCTTTCAAGGAATCTTTCAGTTTTTTATATCAACAAAAAAGTAAAACAAAGCAGTCATCAAAGAAACGTAACAATAAACTTAATTTGAGGCTGATTGCTCTGTTAGTAGTCGGTATACATTGACGTATTGGTCTTCATTTCAATGGACAGAATCATTTGTTAAAATATTAGATGAAAAACAAATTATAAAAAAAAACTAATATATCTTGTGAGTATTTTGAGACTGATTTGTAATGATCATTTATTAGAGAAAAACTTTCTCTTTTACGAAATGCCTAATTAAAAGTTGGTTTATTTAATTAAACTTGTTTTTATATTAATTTAATATAATTTATCCAGTTAAAAATTAAAATTTTAGTAAAAATTTTATTTGGTTCATTCAAAGAGACTTTATTGGAAATTTTGCAATTTTACGAAGATCTGGTTTTTAATGATAAATGAGATTTTTAATATTTTATTATCTTTCGGTAACAAAAAAAAAAAAAAAAAAAAAAAAGAATCTGTGAAAAATTTAACTTTTTATAATAAAATTAAAAATTCTAATTTTTGATTCTAAATCTACTTTTAAAGTGTGTATTCCAAATATGAATTAAATCAGAAGATCTAAGGTCATTTCATATTGGATGTATCATGGAATTCGTGATATGTGGAAATGTCACTTAAAAAAAAAAAAATCTTAAACGGTACTTGGTACGATGAAGAAGAAGTTTTTAGGGATATCTTTTGAAGCTGAAGTCTGATTTCATTAACGGCATTAGTAAGGAAACGTAATCCTCTTTAAATATCACAATAGATTTTTTAAATAATAATTAAATAATTTTTATACACTTATTATAACACACATATCATATCAATATCTGCAGTAGTTACTGAGATATATGCAGTTAAAGTTTTAATTAAAATTTAAATATATGTAAAATTTGCAACTTTGGAAAGTCATAATTCGCGCCATAATGTTTACTAGTAAATGGCAAAAAGTACTTCAATTAAGAAATAAATAATAAAATATAAATAAATTATTACTGTGCAGTGAACAAAATATAATCGTACCTCAACCTGTGTAGCTACGTAAATAGCTGTTTGCCTTTTAACAACTATGTTGGTAGTTTGTTTACAAAATTTTCAAAAACATATGATACTGTTACGAAATTGTATTTGAATTGAAATATAACGATTTTAATGGCTGATTTAAAGTTAAATAATGCTTCTCAAACTTTCTACTTATGTTAACAGCATATCTGTACAGATCTGTAGAAATTATTAACATAGTTGCAAACATACAACATTGAATGAAAAGCTTTCATCATTCTTTGTAAGTATGGCAACACTAAATGTTTAAGCTGCTAACATTAACATCGAAAGCTCTAGAATTCGAATATAGTAGTTTGTCCGTTAAGAACATTGTAGAAAGAAATAGAGTTTTCGAGAAACATCCAGAAGGTAATTCAATGTATATAAATTGGCCGTGAGAACACCATTGAGTCAGTCTAATTGGAAACATCGTTAAGTGAAGACAAATTAACTGCCTTGGCTGTATATTCTTGTATATTATTAAAGTGTGCTGTATAAAGTGTGTAATTTAAGTGTGTGTGTGTGTGTATTAGAACACAAGTGACTATTTAAACTGTTGTTGTTGTACATTTTAAATAAAAGAAAGAGTCGTCACAACTTTTAAACTACTAAACTGCTTTTATTTGCAATAGAAGTATCGGTTTATTTAAAAGGAAATAAACCACAGTTTTTAAAAGGTTAAAACGTATCAATACGTTTATACAAAATGTTATTTACTTTTCTTCATACTACTTTGCGTCGCAAAGTTGACTGGTTGAGCCTTCACTTTTCTCTCTTTTAACTGGATTTTGTGCACGCGAACGCAAATTGAGTTAAAATTAAGGAAGCTATAAGATTTTTAATTTCGAGTGGAAGTAAAAAGTGTCATTTGTAACCTTTACTATGTGGTTTAGCAATGTTTTCAAAGCGTTTTATTTTGGGGATAATTCTGTAGCTTCAGAAGTAGAAGTAATATCTATATTTAAGATTTTTAAACATATTTAATTAATTTTAAATATTAAAAGTTTATCACCAACTATGCGAGTACTTTTTAAAGATAAATACGATTCCGAATCAATTTGAAATAATTCTCACCTGATTTAAGATATCTGCAAAGGATCAGAAATAATATATTTGTTTACAAAATAAGAAGTTTTGAATAAACTTTGTTCCTACAACGGTAGTCATTTAGATATGATGATAAATTTTCGAATGAGAATGTCTTAAAACGTTGATAACCTAATTACCTTTATAATGTCCACTATAAGAATATCAGATAAAATGATCATAATTATACATACTATCAACTTTACGATTACTATACTGGAGTTTATTTCGGAAAAGTAGTACCTTGAATAACACAGTGAAAAGGATATTTTTGACAGTAGCAGAATGGAATGCAATTTTCCAATCCTATTTTTCCATTTTTGTGTGTATTATTCTATTACACCATATGCAATAGAAAATACATATTTATTCTTTTTATTTGAGATTGAAAATTAGATGGCTAGCTATTATGTTATATTTCCAGGGTTTCACACAAAAGAAAACTCCTCCAAAAACTGCCGATTTATACCTTCGTATAGAAAGCATAAATTTCAAAATTCAGCTGAGTTTTATTGTCTCTCTCCAACAGGTTCCAAACATAAAAGTCTGGTTAAATCCAAATGCATGTGACAAATATCAAAGCTTTGAAAAACTCTAATGCGAGAGGGAGACGCATAATTTTCGAAGGTTAAACTACAAAAACCCGCCTGGCCCTACTTAAGAGATAATTACAACGACGCTAGAGTTGTTCCCCAACCCAGACATATTTATAAACATTTGTAAAATTATTAAAAATTTCTCTTTACTCAATATTTCAAAGAAATAAAAATACATATCGTCGTAGTGCTGACTGCTTTTCTGGTTGCTTCGCAAAATGTTTACAAAATTTGTCCGTTTATTAATAGGCTTAGTAACGGAATTAATGCGTATTATGAAAAGTAACCAAATTTTTGGCGCATTTTTTAAAAAATTAACAAATATTTTACATAGATATTTTTGTAGAACAATTTTTATTAAGATATATTTCTGCTTTTCTTTTTGTAAGTTCTTAAGTTTAATTAAATATAAGTTTATAGAAGGAGGTATTATTTGTAATATCTTGGTCAAATTTCAACCTATTAAGATGATTGGAAAATGCAACTGAAAGGTAATTTTTTAATGATCCCAGAAGAAATCTTTCAAAAAATAAAATAAATAAAAAATTCTCCTCAATATTAGTACTACATATATCAAACGATTGCTAAAGAAAAGTTAATTAACCAGTAATTCATGATTTTCAATAAAAATATTTTCAATAAGAAAAAATTAACGATTTGCTAAAAATTCGCGAACTCAAAGTGCATCAATTTGTGTGAAGACAAAAAATGCTACATATGTTTCCCCCTATATAATCGTTTAGAGAATATGCATATTGGCGGCTCAAATATTTATTTGGAATGGATGTGGATAGTATCCATCATTGTGTATCCATTTTTCAAAATTAATTCTTCAATTTCATTTATTTTTGTTAGGATGTCAAACAATTATTCTAATAAAAACCGTGTTGTTTTTTAAATTTTGTATAAAATTAAAAATAAAGAAATTAATACATATTTTGTCTAATTGTCTAACGTAAATCAGACGTAAATCAGTGTCTGTTAATATCAGTATAATTAGTCTTTGGATATTCATTTTTAGGTAGCATGTCATGAACATAAAATATTAAATAATTTATATTTAAATTTTAACATTACCATTTTCTCTAAGAAAATAAACAACATTAACTAATATGAAAAATTATTTACATAGATAATTTTGTTGCAACATTTCATATATGGTATTACATAGGTAATACCATAACACCAGTTGAGATATCAACAAATGCTTTGGTGGTCTTATGTAAGACTAGTAGGGGATCTAAATGCGCCAATAAAAAAATTAGAAAATCTTTACATAGGTAATCAAGTCAGCGCAGGGACGATATGTATAATAATTCACGTCACGTATTTTAGACTTGAGGAAATGTATAATTTTGCTAGAGTTTCTTATTAAGGTATCAAAATTACGATAAATTGATCCATTTCCCACGATTTACAGGTCGCGGATAAATATCTAAAAAATTTTATTTTTTTATTTATTTTTTTTTTTACCATATGTTAATGGCGAAAATTTATTTACTTTGTGTTCTTTCGTTTATGATGAAACAGAAAAATCGCCATTTGCTTTTATACATCATTCAAATTGAATGAAATTGGTTAAAAACATTTCCTTTAACACTACTAATGCAAACACAGAATTTTAATAGAACTTCCCCAATACCTCTAAATCAAGATAAATTGTCTTTATAAGAATTTAAATATCTTTCAGTTTATAGGTCATTATCAAAAAGTAACTCGAATGCATGTAGAATCTGCTCGCGTTAATAATTTCGAGCAAGGGACACGGAAATTATAGTGGTTTAAAGTTCGGCATGTAAAAAATATTACAAACTTGTAGTTTCTAATATAATTCTGGTAAAAATAGCACTTAATATTAAAACCTACTGAGTTATTCAAATAAAATTTATCCCTACAAGCAAAATAATATGAAAGTGATTCGAATTCGTATTGCTTAGAAAAAAAATATTGCCGCAATAACCACATTCGTACTGCGATAGTTTCCCCATCGGGAGAGATTGTGCGTCACAGGCGATACATCTAAGCAATAAAAAATAGCAAATAATACTAGATAATCATCTAGGTGAAAAAAGAAGATACCGCCAGATAATCTTCTGGAAGATGTATTAAATATATAGAAAAATTATCACTAAATAAATCTTGAAATCATATATAATGAAATCTTTTATATCCTGTAAAGCATGCATGCACATAAATCTTAACATCATAAAGCAAGAAAACTGAAACGCTCACATAAAATATCCATTTTTTGCTAAAAGACAAACAAATTTCTTCAATATTTTTTTTATTTTTGAACAATTTTTCGACAACTGAAAACTATTTAATATTGTAATGCAAGTAAATTTTTTTGGTCCATGAAATTTTTAGGTTTCGATATTTTTTGGTGTGCCAAAAAACCGTTACATCTGTCAACGACTTTCAGCAAAAACTTTGCTTTCCTGGTAAGCTAGAAGGTATAATTGGAAACAAAAATTAACTACTTATTTTTTGCTGGATAACTAGTTATTTTTGTTCGAGTTGTCCACAAATTCACGTAGTTATTTTTAGACTCTAGGAATACTCAAAAATATGTACCTGAACGAAAATAAAAATATAAAAAACGCAAAAAAAATTCTGCCGTCAGTAAGATTTGAACTTGGACACAAATTAATCATTCGTTTTTAAAGACTACCGTCTTACTCAGTACACCATCTCGCACTTAATTTTCTAAGTGACAAAAGCTTTTTTATTATAAAATATATTTTTAGACATTTTGTTATAAAAAAAACTAACAGCATCAGAATGGGGTTGAACCAACAACCTTCTGGTTGCTAATCCAGTGCTCTAGCCAACTCATCCACGTGATTGCAATATTACCGTGCTATTATACTATAGAGTACTTATTTATGTAATATAGAGTAGCCAAATAATAATGACACCTTATTACTGAGAAACTTCTTTAATAAGTAATTGCCATTACCGAAAACTAAAAAGTTTTTGGTGGGAAATTATCAACAGACTAAAAATATTTTGGGTGGAATCGAAATAAAACAAATTTTAGTTATTCAATTAATTTTACTCATATAAATAAATTTGCTAGGCATTTGTAAAATATATTTTTATTTATTGGTTATGTGTTTTCAATATATTTAATTTTATTTTTATATAAAAAAACGTTCACGTGTAACAAAATAATATAATATATATATATATATATATATATATATATATATATATATATAGATATATATATAAAGAAGGATATTATATTATATTTCTTAAACAAAAAGCAGCTTAGTTAAAATTAGGGATCCCAATTTGCCGGGACATAGGAAAAAATTTTTCAATTTCCCGGGATTCCCAGAATCCCGGATTAAAAACTATAATTATCACTATACTCATTAGTTGAGTTTTTTTGGATATCGATACAATATTAAGGAATATTGTTATTCTTATAAACAATGTCGTATTTTTGACAGAAAATCAATATTACCGAAATTATATAGCAAAATAATTACTAAGACATTGATATTATTCAAACAATTTTTAAGAAAGTTTCGTAAATATCTTAAAAACTAAATTTATTTAAAATTCGCTAAAAAATGTAGAATTTAATAATTCTAAAAGTATTGGATGATGATCGCCTTTTTCGAAACCTTTCGGGGTCGGTATTACATTGTTTGTAGCTTTAAAAGGATGATTCAATATTACACGAAAATGGCCAAAGGGTATAATAGCACTGACATATTAGAATGTTTAATTGAATTCATTTCTGCCATATAAATCATCTAATAAATTGTAAATACCAATTTACTATTTAAATGTTTGTTAGATATAGATCATCTAAATTTTTACTAAAATTACTAAAATATATAAGTTTTAGTTAAAATTCGCGCACTTTTTTCCATTTAAGTGCTTTTAAAATTTCCGAGAAAGCGGGACATGAAAAATTGAAAATTTCCCAGGATTCCCGGGATGTATTCCCTAGTTAAAATGTATATGGCAAATTCTCATTTTACGTTTATCTTTAAGAAACCGACCTTAAGGTAGGTTCTACACGATATATTTTTCTATCACAACAAGTAACAAAATGTCGACAGAGCTACTGCAATTTTCACTGATATAAATACAAATCACTTTTTTTGTTTTTAGTCGAGGTATGTTGTCAAAATTTAATAGTAAAATTGTATTTTTTTTATTTTAATTTCATTTTTGCTCCAAATAATTAATTAATTGATTGAGATTGCCACGAAGAATTGGGTTTATTTTAAAAAAATGAAATAAACGTAAAAAATAACAATAAAATGACGTTAGGTAGCAAAACAAATTTATCTTCGCTTGAGCTCTAATATGAATAAATTTGGTCCACACGTGATAAATTCTTATGGCGATAAGAATTTCACGTTTGTTATAATAAAAAAAATCTTTCGTGTAGACCCTACGTAAACCTAGAATATATATATTTTTAATCTTAAACTAACTTTTGATACAATTATATTAGGAAAACTTGGTGGAGTAAAATATCAAAAATTGAAGACCTGACATGGTTTCGTGTGGTACCGGCGAGCACTTAAACTTAAAAATTCAAAAAAAAGTGTTTGAAAATAACAAGTTTTTCCTTTTTTTAATTTCTGTAATCGCTTGATTTTAGCATATGTGTCCAATTCCTCTAATGTAAAATACAAACTCTTGTAGGAATAGGCTAACGTGTGTTCAATCAATGTGTCGTTGACCAGTGTTAAATTATATTGTGTACAAGTGGTGAAACAGAAATTTTCAAAATTTTATTTTTTTGCAGTTTTTCGATTATTGTAAAATATTGTAAAATAAAGAATGGAGGTTTATTACTCTTGTAATTGTCAATCATTTGACATACATCTCATTAATATGCTGCCAATAGTAATGCTATAGGTGGTGCCCAAACTTGAGGAGAAAAAACGTGAATGGCTCCAAGAGGAGTCTTTTTCGCAAGGCATACTCACAGCGTAATTTCAATGAAGCTAAAGTATCTCGTAAAAAAAGGGTTTCCAAAATTACATTTTAAAATCTTTATGGTACGATTAAATATAAATTTACAAACATTTTATAACTCTTTAAAATCAATCTAAAATATTTTGTACTTTATATTAGCATTTTTTTACATTTAATGTGAAATTATAATTATAGTAAGCACATCTACTCAGTTTAAGTTAAGCAAAAAATGGATTAGAAAAGCAAAAAAAAAAAAAAATGTATAAAATATTTATGCCCTGAGATCGCGGTGTCTTTGAGGCACGTCCAAGACGTTAATTAAAATCGCTGAAAATGTATACAAATCTAAAGCTGTTATTATAGCTTATATCGAAATCAAATGGCACTTAAAAATAATTACTCGTTGCAATATAATGCAAATTTTAACATTAGCGGAATTATGGTCTCGAATATATTCACTATTATAAAACTTATCAATTGTCCTTTAATTTTCATTTTTATACCTCTGTCTAATTTAGATATGA
This sequence comes from Protocalliphora azurea, assembly GCA_932274085.1. Taxonomy (NCBI): domain Eukaryota; kingdom Metazoa; phylum Arthropoda; class Insecta; order Diptera; family Calliphoridae; genus Protocalliphora; species Protocalliphora azurea. The sequence goes on along the minus strand of OW026521.1, from coordinate 86,592,394 downwards.
GCAGTTATTTTTGATATCGAACTTAAAATGAAATTTTACATTTTTTAAATTCTTGATTTTTAACCACTATAACATCAGTATCATTTTTTGATTGTAAAATATTAAAAATATATCAAAAAGAATTTTATAAAATTAAAAAACGAGAAAATCTGTGCATACTTTGTTGATTAAAATTTGTTAAATGAAATGTTAAAAAATCACTATGATCGCGATTATCTTCGGCGTCATCAACAATATCGTATCACTTTTAATTTGTATTTTAGACATATTGATGTGGGTTATATACGTGTAGTAATTTTTTAAATGATGAAAATAGAATTTTTTAGCTTTATGTCTTAAATCTCCATAACACTAACGCCGTTAGCTAAAAGTCATTCACGCGAAAAGATTTGTATTTCCTTAAAGCCAGTTAATATTGGTACTAAATAAAATAACATAAAACATAAAATGTTTAACATTAACACTAACATCACGTTAATAGTAAATGAAAATCGTTCAACTTGAATTTAAAGTTATTGTTTTTTTATGTTTAAATACGGTTGTTAAAGTAATCGTTAAAAAAGCTGTATTCAAACCAGGGTACGGAAAAATTCGGATTACAAACGCGATTTTGTGATCTTCTTCAGTTAAAATAAAAACAAAATTCATTTTTTAATTAGATTTGTTTTCTTTATTTTTATTATTCAAGCTACAAAAATAATCTACAAAATATTTTTTTATAAATTGTGGTTGTAAGAAAATAAAAAAAAAATTTGTAATCTACATATAACTATCTATTAAACAAGATATAAAAAGGAAAAATCGTTTAAAAAATCTTAAGTTATTACGAATTCCCGAGATCATTAATGTGTTTTAGACCACTTGTGTAAGGAGTGTACAAACAAATTTTTAATATTTTAATAAATTTTTAAATAAAACGCTATTTTTAATTAAATTTAAACCATAATTACAGAAAATTATGTTTTTTTTTATCCAGGATAATTCAAACCCCTAAAAAATTTTTGATTTTTTCTAAGACTCCAATTTCAAATTTTTAAAAATTATGTTAAACAAATATCAAAGAATAAAACTATGCAGATTTATAGATATTACTATAGAAAATAAAATTAAAAAAATATGAGATCAATATCTTGTATGACTAAGCCGTACCTGTGATTTGAATTTTGCGGATTTCGGCAAAGAGGCACTTTTTTTCTATGACTTTTTTTTAATACTATTATTAAAGTTAGAATATTTTGGACATTTTCCATCGTAATTTATATTTTAGGGCATCATTGGAAAGATTTCATTCAATATTATTGATATAAGTATTCATTTAATCCTTTAGTTGCACAAGTAATATTTTGAGATTTCCGATACATAAGTTAATTTTTATGTCAAATAAATGGTTAGTTAAGATAACAAATGTCACCAAAGGCACAAAAACTATAAATTCGTGTAAAATAGTTACTAAATTTCAAAAATCTCTTTATTACGATTATTATCGCTATTTTAAAGGAACTTATATATTTTTAATAAAATCATCTATATTTAAATATAATAAATACTTCCATGTAACTTATTTGCAAAAATCTACTAATTTAACCTTTTGGAAACTAAATGAGTAAAATTGACCCTCTTGCTATTGAAGGGTTAATTATGTGTAGTCTTCAATAGTATCAGGATAGACCAATAAAATGGTAGATTAAAATCCAACATATGTGTAAAAATGTCCGAAATATATAAAATTATATATTTGAATAAAGAAAATATGACAAAAATCTTTAGTAAAATCTTAATATTCTCCAACTGAAAAGACATAACAACTATTTAAATGAATATTACAGGCTTGGGAATGCATCTATTACAACTTGAAGTTAATTTTCTTTTAACGAAAATTTTGATAATGATATTGAAAGACTTACTTATTACTTATTATTACTTACTTATTTTTAGAGTTGTTTTGTAAATGGTCCAGCTCACGTAAATTTAAACATTCAAATCTAGATTCAGAACAAACCAATCTTGACTTCTAGAGGGGTTAATTTGCAAGTTTTCTTTTCATGAAACTCTTTAACATATATACATATTTAATAACTAAGAAATTGATTTAGTTTATCAATTAATATTTTCTGGAGGTCTTAGAAATAAGAAGTGTTTGTTAAATCCCGATGGTATAAAGATAAAGAGGATTTTATGGTAGTTAAAGTTTATAATTACCATAAAATTGTCATTGAAATATGCATTAATGAATTAAAATAGAATTCAAAATTTTACGCCTTTTAATTAATAAATTTCATGTTTATAAATATTTCATGTAAATACATAGTATATATATATATATATATATATATATATATATATATATATATATATATATATATATATATATATATATATAGTTTATATTTCTATGCATAATTCATTATAAAAAAAAGTAAGAAAGATATAATCGGTCAAACTCGATCATATGATTACCTAGACTATTGTGAATGTGCACCAAAATTCGGAGAGATTTTTATTGTTAGACCTTTAAAATTGCGACCTTTACTTTGTTCATGGACAGTCAGCCAGCTAGACGGACATTGTTATATCGACTCAGAAAATGATTCTGAGTCGCTTGGTATACTCATAGGTGAGTCTGCGGCTAATATTTATACCTTACACCACCATAGGTGGTTTGGGGTATAATGCGTACCCACGTTAAAGTATATCAATCGACTCAGAATCGCTTTTTGAGTCAATCTAACGATGTCCATCCGTCTAGCTGGTTGGACGACTGGCTGGCTGAAATTGGTTATTATCGGTCCATTATTTCACTTAGCCCCCATATAAATATCCTCCCGGAATAGGGGTTTAACTATCATAAATACCTTAAGTGCCAGGAAGTTTTGTACAAGTACCAATCTTTGTGCCAAATTTCATGAAGATCGGTCCATAATTGATAATAGCTCCCATATAAAATCGACTTCTGAAAATCACTTTAACGTGCATAAATCACATACACATGTTAGTATCAGTTTTATATTCGACACAAATAAATTTTATACAATAAAAATTACAGTGACAAATTTTATATGATGAACAAATATGATATTAATATTTTAATAAAATATTAATATTTCGCGAATGTAAAGAGATGTAATATTTATTTAAATGCATATTTCAAGAGTTAATATGTCTCTATAAAATTTTGGAGTTAATTTTCTTATAACGAAAATTTTTATAATGCTATTAAAAGAAATCCGTATTTTTAGAGGTGTTTTAAAAACGGTCCAGCTCACCTAAATGAAACATTCGGACGTAACATTTTGAGAAGAGAATTGTACAAGAACATAGTAATCTTCATTTGTAGAGGAATACATTTGCAAATTTTTTTCGTCAGGCACTTTAGGGCATATGCGTTATTCCCTTTTTGTAATTTTTAGGGTTTTTTAAAGCTACATTAATGTAATTTTGTATCACTATTCAATGAAATATAAATCTATTCTCGATATATATAAAATGTTTAAAGTTGCTTCAAGTGCAAAATAATTATTTTTGAACGGCGCACTATGACTTTTCTGGGGTTTGAGTGATCAAAAGTAAGTTAAAACATAAGTACCAATATTTGAATAATTTTAATTTTATATAATATTTTCAATTTTAATTTAACATTTAACATCAATTTACTAAATCCGTTTTTGGTTTTATTGTATTTTTTTTAGTTACAAAGATATTTGATTTTGAAATCAGCTAAATTTAATTAGAATAAAAAAATAATTTTTGATAGGAACATTTTTAATATTTAGAGGCGCATAATTTTCAAACGTTTATATGCCTTTAATCTTTTATTCTTTTACTTGAACCATGTGCTCATTACGAGTATTTATCAAGTGCAACTTATATTATTAATTTCAAAAAATTTTAACTTATAAATTTTTCGTTAAAAAACCCTACTTTTTTTATTTTCTTTTTGTCTTTACCAAAGTTTTTAACTATAATCAGCAAAAAATTATACTTATATTGGCTTATAGTGCAAGTCATTTTACATTTATCTATATATATATAATTTAGTGGCAAGAAAGTGCAAGACTGGATGTAGGAATGCTTTCAATTAAAAAAGTCCTACTGTTTTGTATTTTATAAAACAAAATAAGAAACGTAAACAGTTCAATCAGTCTGAGTATATAATAGACCAACAAAAACCAATGAATACGGAAATGCCACAACCTGGACCAGCTATAGGAGATAATTGGCGTATTGTACATAATAATGAATCTTACTCACTTTATAATATACCATCTAATGTTGATAATTTCGTGAGTCGAACTCGTTCGCATCGCTATCAATATACGCCTTATTATGAAACTTTGATTAAATAAAAGAAAAGGAACATTTTTACATTCCATAAAATCAAAAAATAACTAAAACACTAATATGTTCATGTATTAAAATAGCGGATTATGTAAATTTTCTTATTAAATACCTCATGTTCACATAATAGTAGTTTGAAATTTTATTTAAGTAAAATATTTCATTTTATTTGAGCAAGAATGTGAAATTCGTATGATCGATCTTTTATTTAGTAGAACACTTTTGTTTATAATTCAGAAAAAAATTAAGGAAATATATGAAACTTAATGGACGTATGGGGGATATAATAGCAAACAATATTTAGTTCCCTCTTGCGTTATTTGATAGCTGTATGATGTTTTAAATATGTCCGGACGTCCATATAAAGTTTAAATATTTGACCCCTATACGCGTTCCGTTAGCATTGTCCATATTGGTTGAAGTTTTAAGTGTATAAGTTACAGATGTTGTGCTTCAATTTACTGACCTACGCATTTCAAAATTCAAAAGCCGTGAATGACTTTTATCGAAATACGCATATTACATAATTTTTGTTGTAATTTTACAAGAAAAATATGTAAATTTGTAATGATTACTGTAGTGTGTGCGATAGCTAATTTTGTGCCCAATAGCATAAAAAAAGAAGTCGAGGACTAAAATGTTAACGCATTCAAAGGTTATTGAATTTTCATCACTCATACGCCCAAAAAAGAACATTGTGCGACGTATGGATTTTGATAATAGGTGTGATAAGATTGGTATATCGTTTTACCGATGTTAATTAGTGCCGATGTTAATGTGCCTCAGCAATGTTTGATATATTAAAGATTTCGCGATCTCTGCTCACGAACACATCTGATGGAATTTTTTTTAATGAGGACCAATTTTTGCTTAACTAAAATTAAACCGACAATGCAAAGAAACGCTAATATAAAATACACCAAATTTTAGATCGTATTTAATACAATCTTTTTTCATTGAAATAATATTGTAAGTGTGCAGCGCGAATAAAAGTCACTTTTTAGATTCATTGACGTTTTTTTTCTTTTTTGTCAAAGTTTAAGCACTTCTTGAACACTTTCCACCACTGAGATATACTTCAATTTTCAAAATGTCGCCCAATTTTCTAATTAGCAAACCGAAAATTAATTTGAAAAATTTGGTTTTATAAATTAACACAGTCCATGGCACACAATTAAATGTTTGCTTGAGTTTTTCTATGGGCTAAAACACACAGTTATGGCAGGCAAAAGAAAGGAAAAAAACACAATTTTTGGATTTTTTTAAATTTCAATGTTTGTCGGTAATCAATGGAAGCATACTAAGTGGTAATTTACTGTCGCGTTACTCCTTGAGGTGTCGACAATACAAATCCATTAGCTGGTAATAGAATAATAAAAAAAAGAAAAACTTTAATGTAAAAGGTCAATTTCTTTAAAGTTAAAATAAAACAAGAAACATGAAAGTTATAGTCAGTTAAGCCCGACAATATGATACTCTACCTATGGCCATTTATGGAACGATCCTTATGAAATTTTTACTTATATTAAACTTATTTCTGTCAAATATAACCTTAATACTGCCATTTAGGTGGGATTTATGTGAGCTATGGCTAATTATCTTTTTTAAAGTTTAAAATATTATTTTAATTAAATTTAAACTATAATAACTGAAAAATAAGTTTTGTTTCTGCAAGATAATTCAAACCCCTTTCCATGCTTGGTTAAGAAATTTTGATTTTCTTTAAGGCTGTTTCAAAATTGCAATTTAAAAAATTTTAAACAAATTTCAAAAGAGTTCGAATAAAACTAAGCAGGTTTGTAAGCAACACTACAGGATTTAAAAAGAATTACGTCAACACTTTATATCACTAAACCGTATCTCCGATTTGAATTCTACGGATTTCGGCAGGAAGGCAATTTTTGCAGTTTTTTAGATAAAAAGTCAATTTTTTTAAGTGACATTCAAACTAAACCAAATTATTACGGAATAAGTCATGTCCCAGAAAATACATTCTGAAGATTTTACTAAAAATTGACAAGGATAACCTTTAAAACATGAAGGTCAAAAGTCAAAATTTTGAATATTTTTAAAGTTTTAAGTAAGACATAACGAAAACATATATTTGTATCTTGATTTCAATAAAATTTTAAGAAAATATAACTGAATGGTTTTCATTGATGTAACTTTAAAATGATACAAATTTAATCTTAAACTGAGCTTGAGGTCAGCATTTTTTAAACGCTCTTATTCTTAAATGTTAAAATAAGTTTTTATTCATTAATATCATGGACAAACAAAATGAAAATTACCTCATTCGGACAAGTAAAGTCATACTAAATCATCAAAATTCATCACAGATATCATTGCATTGAAATTCAGATAAAAAAATATTTTTTCGTGAAGTTTTCCTTAACAATTATAAATTTTTCAAATTTTGGCCTTCATATTTTGAAGGCAATTGTCGACCATGTTTTTTGAAAACTTCAGAATATATTTTATAAAAAAATACTTTATAACTAAAAAACTGCAAAAAATGCCGAAATCCGTAGAATTTAAAATGGCTTATTCATACAAGATGTTGATCTAACTCTTCTTTAAATTTATTTCCTGTGGGGTTGTCTATAAACTAGCATAGCTTTATTCGAACTTTTGTGAAATTCATTTAAAAAATGTTTTAAATTTTGAAATTGCCTTAAATTATTTTTCAACCAAGCATGTACAGGGGTTTGAATTATCCTCAAGAAACAAAAACTTATTTTTCAGTAATTTTGGTTTAAATTTCTCAAAAAAAAAAAAATAAATTTGTTTGAACACTCCTTACACAAGTGTTCTAAAACATGTTAATGTTCTGGGAAATTTGTAATGACTTTAACATCACGCATTTGAATGATGCTTGTAATGAAATAAAAAGTGAGTCAGGCGATCGGGCGGATAGTCCTGTGGACTGTTAAGTGTAAGTAGTAGGATCAGTGTCAGTTTGAACTAATTACTACAGGTAAACTTGCAGGAAGATAGCTTTAAAACAATTTCGTAGCATATTAAATTAAACTGTATTAATAGAGTTAAATTGTCGACGGAAGTCTGCACGGAAAGATCTTTAAGCGCTTGGCTGAAGAATCTATTGACAAACCTTTTTGGTGATGACACGAATAGCATGGTAAACCGTTTTTTTCGTTATCATATACGTTCTATTTCTGTAAAAAATTTAGAGTTAAAAAGATGGCGTTTACATGGAAGACTACACTGGGATACTAAGCGTTCAGAAAATAATTAACTTTCATTTTTAAAAGCAATTTCTAATCGTCTAGTTCGATTTAAAGTTAACACAAACGTAGCAGACGAGTATTCGAGTTTAACTGCCTGTTTTTTTGACATGAGCGCAAAAATGACTCGTATAACTCACATTTAAAACAAAAACACATTTTGAAATTAAAGAAATATCATTTATACCGGCTACATCGGCATTTTTCTCTAAACACATTTTTTTTTTGCTGACGACTACCGTGAAGTATAAATTATGTTAATAGATTTTAAGGAGTACACAGTGGGGCAGAATCGAAATTTTTTGAAAATAAATCTGTAACTTCTGATCGGCTGGTTGGATTTTCATGAAATTTGGTATAAGCGTATCAAAGGAGTTTACAATGTTAAGTTCAGAAGGAGGGCACAACAAACCGCTCAGGGACGGAGCTAAGTGGGCTCAAAGTTAGGTACCTCTGACATAAAATATGTTTAATCAAAATATTTTTATATAGTTGTAGGCCCTGATAAGACCAATAAAAGACATGCTTACATGTCCTATTTATCTCTTACAGTTTTCGAGTTATTTGCGTTTGAAAATTCAAAGCACCATAATTTTCCATGTTCTTGGTCCAGTTTTTTCATATATACCCTAGTATTTCCGACCGATTTTATTAGTTTTTTTCTTAGCTAATTAAAGAACAAAATTATCTATTGAATAAAAAAAATTTGAACCTAAACGATTTTGAAGTTGAAAATTGCAAAAAAGACGACTTTTTGTGTTTCTTTAGCCGAAAAAGTATCAACACTCTTTTTTATCTTAAATAAAATTTTCTTTAGCAGCATATAATAATTTTGAACTTTTCTGAAATGTGGCTTCACAGAGATGACTTTAAGATAAAAAACAAGCCCAATAACTCAATTGGTCATGGCACATACCCTCCCGAATTCAACCCATTTTATATGGAAGTTTTGATTTTATACCATATTTTCTCAAACCCAAAGCACGAATCGACAAGCGGAATATCTTTTGAGAATCTTCGATATGTTGTTAAAAGTTTTAAATAAAAATCTACGGGACTTCCGAAAAATGTAGATTCTGTAGCCAAAAATGTAAAAAATCTCATTTTTGGGAATTTTCATTAGTTTTTTTGGGAATTCAGTAAAACTCTACCCCTGATTGAAATTTGGTTAACGCGATTTTATTTACATTAATAAGATCCTCATTTTCTGCAAGTTTCATTAAGATATCTTTATAAACAAATATGTTATTACAATTAAAAAGTTGTATTTTCTCCATGCCAAATTGGTCGTTTTGTTTGGTTTATTTCTAAATAACGAAAGAAATTTTAAAAATATGTATTCCAAATTAAGCTTATCCTTTAGCATATATAATTTCCAATCTTTTGCAAAAAGATTCAAGTCAATATCATGCCTCATTTCAGAAATATGCGCCTTTAAACTTTTATATTTCCAATTTATTGTATATATGACTAAATTTTTATAAACTTGCAACTTTTGCCTTTAGCTTTGCGTGATTAATTACTTAGAAAATTATGAATATTTCTGTATACTTTCAATAATATCTATACACAAAATATTTTTATAAAAATAATTAATAAATATTTTTCATTTTTAATAGGGTTGCCACATTTCCCAAATATAAGTAAATCTTTATCCTTTTCTAAGTATTCATATATTTCTATTAATGAATTTAAAATAACAAAACAAACAAAAAATGTCTATTTTAATTTAGTCATTAAGTATTTTATTAGTTTACATTTATGGTGTTTACCTAAATTTAACAAATGTATTTATCTATTGGTGATGGTTAAACATTTATATATTTAAGGTCTAGTGGCAATGTACAGGTATCCTTTCCGGTGATACCTAACTGCAGCATGTATCTATTACTGATGGTTCAAAATCTATATTTTTATGAGCTAGTGACAATGCACAGGTAATATCCTTTCCGGTGATACCTAACAGCAACATATAATATCAATGAATTCGGTATAGGTACTCTTCCAAATTGACTCTCAGATATTTTACCTAATGAAAATTCACAGAATATATATAAATGCGCAGCTAATCCATTGTGATTACTTTGAAACATGAACAATTGTGTTGTGTTCTGTGGAGTTTATCTAAAAATGATATTAATCGTTTAGAAGCTATAGTGGAACTCATAAAAACTACATATCATGGAAAAGTCGGAGTCAATGGTAATTTCAGATAGAGAGCTTTTTAAAGTTGTATGACGTAAAAATGAAGTCCTTGAATCAGCGTACTAACAGATTAAACATTCCGATTGGATGGATACTGATATAGAAATATCGGCATGCAAAATATCAACTGGAGCACCCTGCAATACATATAATGATTTAAGTACAAGATCTAAGAAGAAAAGTCTGGCCCATAAGCTTTCTATAATTTCGAATGAAGAAGTTTCTGATACATTCAAAGAAATGTTAAAAAAGGAGAAGCAACCTAAGAGTGCAATTAATATTGCTGAAATACTGCCAACTGCATCACCAAAACGCCTTAAACGGATTGCCGAAAGTGTACCTACTCCAACATCACAATCCAATTTTACAGAGGAAGAAGCAATTACTTTAATGCTTGAACTGGACCTCAGCCGAAACAAATATCAAATTTTAAGAAAAGCTCTGCTTGAAAAGGGACACTCAATTCTACCATCATACAAGGATATTCAAGAAAAAAAAAGCAAACTATTTCACCATCTATTTCGGTTACCGAAAAGGAAGCATGTGTAGAGCTGTCTTCTTTGCTTGAGAATACAGCTACCAGCATAGTTGCAGATTTTTCTGCAGATCAGTTGGAAAAACTAAATAACAGCGACGTTGTATTAATCTGTAAGTGGGGATGTGACGGACTATCAGCCCTTCCTGAATACAAGCATGCTAGTGGAAGTAAGTAAATGGCGGATTATAAAAGCGTATTTATAGCATCTTTGGTGCCATTAAGAATGCGATCTTATTCCTTAAAGCAATCTTCATCAAAGTGTAAAGACTCATTTGAAGATATACGGCTTAACACCACTCCAGGATCAAAACATTTTTGCAGTCCTATTTGGTTCGAGTACACAAAGGAGTCGAAGACAACAACAAAGGATTTAGTGGAATATATTAAAGATGAAATAAATGATTTACAACCTCTTTCAATAACCATAAACCAATACACATTCGACATATCCTTTCAACTTAGTCTAACAATGATTGATGGAAGGGTTAGTAATGCAATTACGGAAACATCTTCTTTTTGGAAATGCTCACTATGTGGTGAGACGAAACCACAATTTACGGATATTGGTAAAGCAAGGAGTATTAATGAAGAATTTCTGTCTTTAGGAATATCTCCTCTTCATGCCAGAATACGGTTCATGGAGCATTTTCTGCACATAGCATATGATTTGAAGTATAGAAGTGTGCCAGAAAATTTAACAAACCCTAACGGAAACAACGAGGATTTAAAAACACTTCGAATATCTGAGAAAAGTAGAATCCAGGATCAATTCAGAGAAGAGACGGTGTTAAACATCGACAAACCTCTGCATACTATTAATGGCAATTAATAGTAAGTACAAAATTAACTCTGCTCGATTTTAGAATATGCAACAGAAATATCTAAACTACTTGATTCTCTATATCCATGGAAAGAAATGACACCAACAGTACATAAAGTATTGTGCCATGGCGAAATTATAATTGAACGAAATATTCTTCCACTTGGAGAGCTTACAGAAGAGGCTCAAGAAGCAAGAAACAGAGATTTTAAGCACGTTCAATTATTCAGCTCCAGGAAATGCTCCATAACGTCACAAAACGAGGATATTTTTAATAGCCTATTGTTATCATCAGACCCTGTACTATCATCAATGAGAAAACGTTGGATTTATTATGAGCCTTTATCAACTCAAAATACTGAAGACTTGAAGGACCTTTATTATCTTTTAGATATGTATACAGATACAACAGATTATTTTATAGAAAATAAGTAGTATAAGTTTAAAATATTAGAAAAATTTTCTACATAAATTTAATGTAAATAAGTAATAAAAAATTGTATTAGAAATAAAATATTTATTAAGGAAGATGATAAATACCAAAAATAATAATATTGATTAAGTTAAAATAGACATTTTTTGTTTGTTTTGTTATTTTAAATTCATTAATAGAAATATATGAATGCTTAGAAAAGGATAAAGATTTACTTAAATTTGGGAAATGTGGCAACCCTATTAAAAATAAAAAATATTTATTAATTATTTTTATAAAAATATTTTGTGTATAGATATTATTAAAATTATACAGAAATATTCATAATTTTCTAAGTAATTATTCACGCAAAACTAAAGGCAAAAGTTGCCAGTTTGTAAAAATATAGTCATATACACAATAAATTGGAAGGCCCGTAGACTTTGACTTAAAACTTTTAACAACATATTGAGGATTCTTAAAATATATTCCGCTTGTCGATTCGTTCTTTGGGATTTGAGAAAATATGGTCTAAAATCAAAACTTTCATATAAAATGGGGGTCGAATTCGGGAGGGTATGTACCATGACCAACTGAGTTATTGGGATTGTCTTTTATTTTAGAGTCATCTCTGTGAAGCTACCTTTCAGAAAAGTGCAAAATTGTTATATGTTGCTAAAGAAAATTTTATTTTATATAAAAAAGAGTGTAGGTACTTTTTCGGCTAAAAAAACACAAAATGTCGTTTTTTTTTGCAATTTTCAAATTCAAAATCGTTTGTTTTGGAATTGGTAAAGATATCGACTTCAAATTTTTTTTATTCAATAGATAATTTTGTTCTTTAACTAGTTAAGTAAAAAACTAATAAAATCGGTCGGAAATACTAGGATATATATGAAAAAAACTTGACCAAGGACATGCAAAATTATGGTGCTTAAAAATTCAAACGCAAATAACTCGAAAACTATTAGCGATAAATATGACATGTGCATGTTTTTTATAGGTCTTATCAGTGCCTACAACAATATATAAAAATATTTGAAATCGGAAGAGAAACAAAAATTTTGCAAGCAATTAAAAATTTTTTATGTCAGTGGAACCTAACTTTAAGCCCCCTTAGCTCCGCCCCTGGGGGGATTATTGTGCCCCCTTCCAAACATAACATTGTACACTCCTCTACTACGCCTATACAAAATTTCATGGAAACCGGCCGATCAGAAGTTACAGATTTATTTCCAAAAAATTTCGACTCTGCCCCACTGTGCAGTGGTTGAGTAAAAAAGGATGACAAAATTAAGAAAAAAAAAAATATGAAATATGTGAAATATATTTTCAAAAAAGAAATACAATTAAGAAAATATAATTTTCATAAAAAGTGGACGTGAAAAGAGGAGTGTCATCCGATCAGTATTTCAGGGGACGAAATATCTGTGTACCAAATTTCATGTAAATCGGTCCAGCATTTTTGTCTTGAAAGAATAACAAACAGTCAATTTTATATATAGGATTATATATAGGATAATAGAAAGGATAATTTATTACAAAAAGTGGGCCAAAAAGGGATGTATCATCCAATAAATTTATCATGTAAGCTCAAGTTCTTTCTGAACTATATGTATTCCAAATTTTATGTGAATTAATTTAAAGAATGTGTCGAAAATGAAGTAAAATATCGTTTTTAGAAAAAGTGGGATAAAAAAGTGATTGGCATTCAATCAAGACTTGATATAGCCCAAAGATCCTTCCACGAAACGAACTATCTGTTTGCCAAATTTTATGAAAATCGTGCTAGTAGTTTTGCCGTGAAAGAATAAAAAACAAACACCTCTCTTTTATATATATAAGATATAGGATAACAACAACATAATTGTTTAATAGGACAAAATCATTGTTAAAATATAATTAATTGATTGTTAGAAATATTTATATTTAATACAATAAATTTGTTGCTAGAAAAAATTTTAAATAATACAAATTTTAGGCAATACAAATTGTTTATAAATTTACAAAAGTGGTAGTTGGCGCCTTCTTAATTAAAAAATAACTGTATTGACTAGTTTAGTATTTAATGCAAATGTTTTGTCGTATTTTTTTTTCTGTGAAATGATATTATCAAGTATTTAACAAATTAGTTTTATAAAAGTAGTAATCACAGTGCCAAAATTTTTGGCCAACATCTAGAAATCATCCAAAAGTGTATAAATAACATAATATAATTCATAATTCATTGAAATAAACACTATACTCAAAAACTTTTAACACTTACTGTTTGTAGTTTATTTAAAAAGTCCTTAATTAAGTCAAAGAAAAGAAAAGATATAGTCGGTCAAGACCGACCATATGATACCCTACACCATTGTGTATGAGCATAAAAATTCGAGAAGTGGACTTATATTACACCTGTGGCCAATTTTGCTAAATGGAAAATAAAATATTCAAATGCAGAATAATGCGCTGATACTAACATCTATATAACTTTATGCACTTTAGGGCGATTCCTGGAAGTGGGTTTATATGGGAGCTATGGTAAATTGTAGACCGATCTTCATAAAATTTGGTACAAAAATTGATACTTGTACAGAACTTCTTTGCACCGAATTTCATTAAAATACTTCGGGGGACATTTGAATGGGGGCTGAGTGAAATAATCGACCGATCACAACCAATTTCAGTAGTCTTCGTCCCTGTATCATAAAAGTACCACGTGCTAAATTTCATTGAATTATCTTTAAAATTGCGACCTGTACCTTAGCAGCCAGCCAACCGTCCAGCCAACCAGACGGACGGACGGACATCATTAGATCGATTTAAAAAGTGATTCTGAGTCGACTAGTATACTTTAAGATGGGTATTGGATAACATTTTCTATGAGTTATAAACATCAGCACAAACGCATAATATCCCAACCATCTTCGGTGGTGTAGCTTATCAAAATATGTGTAAATTTATTTATTTCATAAAGAAAATATTTTTAACTTTTTATAAAAGTTGTTTAAAAAAAAACAAACTACCACAAAAATCCAGTACTTAAGTGTAGGAAGGAATTTAGAAGGCTAATGGATGCCTACAGAATAAGACTCTAGTTGGGTCATATTTCATGGCCATAAAGGAATGGACTTTAGGAAGGAAATATCATGCTTGGAGGAGCAGAATGGACTGCAAGATATCTAGAGCGTTATGGCCTAGTCTTAAATCAGCAGATTCGAAGTATCATCTGGGCATGAATCGCGGAAATCTAAGGGTCATTGTTGGTATGATTGCTGGTCACCTCGCAATAGGGAATATGACCAGTAAGTGGGACACTGGCACGTCAGACTATTGTAAAACGTGTGATGATGTGGAGGAGCTAGAGACAGTGGAACACATACTCTGTCATTGTGTAGGGCTTCAGAGTAATAGACTGAAATGTTTTGAGAGCCATATTCTACACGAACTATAGGAGGTTACCGGTAAAGGACTCGGCAACCTTATAGGGTTCGTAATGGGGATAAAGTGGCTTAGAGGTAGCCAGGGTTGATTGGTGGGTCTTAGGTTCCATACTATTCTTTTATTTCGTTATCTTTCTATTCTA
This sequence comes from Protocalliphora azurea, assembly GCA_932274085.1. Classification (NCBI taxonomy): domain Eukaryota; kingdom Metazoa; phylum Arthropoda; class Insecta; order Diptera; family Calliphoridae; genus Protocalliphora; species Protocalliphora azurea. Next base: position 86,577,268 of record OW026521.1, on the reverse strand, counting down.
GTGCGTTCTTCTGTTTAGGTTTTTCTCTTTCCTCTCTTTTTTCCTCTATTAGCTTTCTTTGATTTTATAAGAGTATCACAATGGACCGGATGGCCTCTGGGTGGAACCGTGAAGATGCCGCTCTTTTTAAGCTAACCTAATATTTTCAGTAGTTTAATAAACTTGGTAAGTAATTGTTACAAATTGGAAGAAATAAATATTATAAAATATGTTGTTTTACAGCGTTTAATGGATTGAGATGCCCCTGGGGATAATTGGTAGAATAACTTTTACTGAAAAATTGTTGAGATTTAAGTCTAAATATATTGTATCTAATATTTACTAATTGTATTGTAATTTTCATACGAGTACTCTTATCGATTTCCAGACATATTTTAAAAACGAAAGGATTAAACATTTAATAGGCCAAGTATAAAGGAATTGATTCCCCCGACAATCAACGTTCGTTCCACCTTATAAAGCCGACTTTTTTCAATTTTTAAGTTAAGAATCAACATATGATAATATGTATAGTATATAAGTTTTCTAATATAAGTTATATATATAATTTATTTCTTATTGTAATTTTTAATTTTCCTTATATTTCGCAATATAATTTACAACAACTAAAAGTAAAAAACAAATGCACAAAATTGTTGTTTAACCATTTTTAGGAGTTAAATAATTCTTGATTTTACTACCAAAGTAGAAAAACAATAGTTTTTATTACTTTGGTAGGTAGTTTTGTGGGAGTTAAAATAAATAAATTTTAGTAAAACTAAAAGAAAAATGGGTTATTTTTAAGGGATTTTCGGTAGAAATGCATCAATTAAAAAAATATTCGTTTTTACTGGTTTATGCTTTAAAATTTTGTAGGTTTGAAGCGAAGAGAAAAATCATTCATTATTACTTAACTTTACTTGTTAGTTGAAAAATTAATATTGAAAAGAATTGAATTTATATATAATTTATTTGTTTCAAATAAAATGTAAGCGATCCGTTTTTGGATGAAATTATATTTGTTTATAATGATTTTTTCCTTTAAATTTAATTACATAATTTTGTGAATGTAGGCTTGATAAAGTAAGATTCCATAATTGGCTACAGGTTCCCTATAACACCCCTCTCCGAATTTTGATGCACATACACAATTGTGTATGGTATCATATGGTCAGACTTGACCAACCTTTTCTTCCTTACTTGTTTTTTTTTTAAGCTGATAATAAATTTAATAAATATTAAGGGATTTTTACACATTTTTCAATATATATTTCATATACATATGTATTGTATGTATTAAGGCATATATAAATAAGTAAATACATAAAAATATATATTGTAAATAATCATCAATATTGTACATACTTCTTATATAAATATAGTTAGAACATTTTGTATATAAATTAACAATAAATATAACAAATCTCTGTTAATCTAAAATAAATTTTAAAATTATGATTTGAATTAATTTCGAAATTGTTCCCTTCTGTGTGTATTGCGAAGATTAATTCCCATTAAGGAAGAGAGACCTAAGGCACATAACTGAAATATATAAAAGAAAGAAAATAGTGATAAAATTAATATTATTATTATTATTATTATTTTTATTATTATTATTATTATTATTATTTAATAAAAGACTAAAACAATTGAATTTTTAATATAAAAGCATAAGAATTGAATGAATAATGAGAATTTCTGTTCTTTTAATTAAAACAATAATAAACTAACAAACATTACATTTTGTTCATTTCGTTGAAATTTTCAAATACTAAATACTGATGAAATTAATTTTGAACATAAATTCTGTAAAATCAATTTTAAAATAAAAATAATATATACAAGAGGTGCTATTTAGGTTTTACGAAACGGCAAAACTATGCAACTTTCGTTAAATCTTGCATTGGAATAATAAAACATGATGTTTTTAAGTTCTTACATTCTCAGATTTTTTTATATGAGTTCCTAATTTCGCAAAACACTTCGCCTCAATTTTTTTTTTTCGTATAAACTGTTTTTGTTTTTTAAAAATTTGTATGGAAAAACTTTGAAAGTAAGGTAAAGCGAGAGGGGTTAATTTTGTAATAAAAAATTTCATGCAATGATTTTCTATAGCATTCGATGCTGATTAATTTAAAAACATTAAGGGTCCTCATGAAAACGCGCAAAACCATCGCAAACTGTGTAATGTGTGCAAGCTTGCACACTCGCAAGTCTTATAAGTTTGCGCGACTATATAGTCTCGCAAACTTGCGCTGTTTAATTGTGCATTTATAAATCAGCTGTCTTTCATTTATATTTAAAAATGATTAATAAAAGCGATGTAAAAAGTACAGTTACGTTAATTATAATAAAATCATTCCACGTATCATTGCTTTCAACAAAATTTTTCAATTATTTACTTACTTATTTATTGCACAACATTTGAAAAGGGGTTCATGAAACATGTCGCGCAAATTTGCACAATTGCACAAATGGGAAACTTAAACGTTTAAATGAGTACTCTTATATCCAAAAAATTAAATGGAAATAATTATGCAGTTTCGAAGCGGCAGGTCCGATTTCAATGAAATTTCACATAGTGATAATAGAGGTGTAGGCTAGTTTAAGGTTCTTGTTTGAACTATATAAACCTAGGGGGGTCTGAACATTTTTAAATTAACAACATATAGCAAAATAGTGTAAAGAAGTAATTTTTAAAAAAATAATTACGGAGTGAAAAGTTATAGGTATTTAAATATGATCTTTGAAAAAATTTAGATTTTTCACGTTTTTCTTTTTGCATTCTGTTTCTGTTATACAAAAACTTTCTTAAGTAGGACATATATAGCATTTATACTTTTCTCTAAGATTACTAAAGGAAAAAATAAGAAAGAATTGATTTCTGCGGGAACCGGGGTTTCCAAAATTTGAACTATCTTTTCAACAAATTTCCCATTTGCAACTTTATTTCTCAAATCACAAAGCCGAAATAATAAAATATATACATATTTTACATCGTCTAACATGTTTTTAATTTTTTAGTAATAAAAATTTTTTCCCGATAGCAAAAAAAATCCATTTTTGGAATTTTTTTATGTTTTTTAGGAATTGCGGGATTTTAAAACTTCTTAAAACGGTTGTTTTGCTAAAAAAAAATTGATGCTGTACACGCAGTAACTATGCAACATCGGCATATGATATATCTCAAAATCGAGAGACTACTGATCATTGATTCCAAAAGGTATTCAATATTGTATAAATATTTAAGCGTCCTGAAGAGTTTTTCTCTTTTAACATCATATAAGTTAAAAATCGTTTAAGAAAGATGTGTGTTGATTTGTGCAAGGAAACAAAGAAAAAATTCGGTCTATGTTATTGAAAACGTGTTTATGAGAATGTTACGGATAACGAAATCTGGGTATTTGCGTATGATTCCGAAACAAAAGTTCAGTCAACAGTATTACTCCCCCAAAGTTTGCCAACCCTATACAAATTGAATCCAGTTGAAGTATTTTAAACGGCCGCTTGTTCCTTGGAAAATCCGGACACTTTGGGAGTGTATGTTTGAGTATCAAATGGTACGCAATTATTTGTTTGCCAGTAATTAAGGAAAATTAACCGCCGAACTTCACTACGATAATTCTATCTTTTATAGGTTGTTTGAAAAAATCACCAATATTATCAGCGCAAGCATCTAATTGTATGGTTACTCACCACATAACTCTAATTTGTTATTGATTTATTGACTATCATGAGTACTACTCTAGGAAACAATAATCTAGTTTAAAAAAAAAATCCAGAAACTTGGTAACGGAATATAGTTACGGACGTAGCTACTTTTCAATGGCAACAACATAATGCCTGAATTACACAGAAGTCGTTTAGTAACTATTTATTTATAACACGGTATGTAGTTACCAGGACAACCAAAACTATACTCTAAAAAAGTATTTTATACACATAAAAAATTCTTTTAAAATCGCCAAATATGCTCTTAAAATTAAAAAAAAAAATATGTTACTAAAATGTTATTTTCGTCTGCCTAAATTTCAAATTACGAGGGCGGACCAATAAGTCCATGACTTTTCGAACTTCCCTCGTAGTTATATGAAATGCAACACTATTCCCATTAAGTACCACCTGTTAACAGACTACTGTCAAATTTTGAGAAAGTGTCGTCATTTACTTTGCGCAAAAAATAGGATTCTTCGAGGTTTAAGACATTTGTTTGGTCAATAATTTCATCGTTGGAGCTGAATCTCTTTCCACCGAGCAATTTCCTTGGGTTTTGGAAATAGGATGTAGTCACTAGGGGCTAAATCCGGAGAATATGGTGGATGAGGTACCAATTCGTAGCCCAATTCATAGAGTTTTGCCATTGAGACTGCACACGTATGCAACCGTGCATTATCTTGATGAAAAAGAACATTTTTCTTGACCATATGGGGTCGTTTTCTTGTTTTTCCGTTTTATTGTTTTTCCCTTTTGAAGGTAATCGATGTGGATTATCCCGCGTGCATCCCAAAAAACTGTTGTCATCACCTTATTGGCCGACAAACTTACCTAGGCCTTCTTCGGAGCAGTTTCACCCGGAGAAACCCATTGTTTGGACTGCTGCTTGGTCTTCGGAGTACAGTAATGGATCCATATTTCATCCACAGTTACAAATCACCGCAAAACTCAATAAGATTGCGGTTAAACAACTCCAAACAATCATTTGAAGTTGTCACACGTTTACGTTTATGGTCAATTGAGAGCACCCATCTTGCAAACAAATTTCTTAAACCCAGCTGATCATTTAAAATCGAAACCACACTACCATAAGAAATGCTTATGTCATCAACGTTCTCACACAATTTTACTCTTCGGTCGGCCAATACCATATCGTGGATTTTTTTCGACATTTTCGGATGTACTGACCTCAATTGGCCGTCCAGAACGTTCAGCGTTATTTGCACTTGTGCGACCACAACGAATGTCAGTAAACCACTTTTTACCATTGAAATCGATAGTACAGAGTCCCATAGTATTTATCGAGCTTTTCCTTGGTTTGATTGACGATTTTTTTCGCAAAAAGTAATGTTTAATGAGCATTAAAGATTCACTTTTTTTTATTTTTAGAAAAGTACACGAGGTTGTATGTTTTGAACAGTTGTTAAACGCAAAGTAAATGATGACACTTATTCAAAATTTGACAGTAGTCTATTAACAGGTGGTACTTGATAGGAATAGTTTTGTATTTCACATAACTACGAGGGAAGTTCGAAAAGTCACGGAAATATTGATCCGCCCTCGTATCTACAATTCATTTTAAAAATAATCTGATTTCTATTAGTAATTACTAAAAAATATTTTCTTTCAAAAATTTGCAATTTAAATATGCTGTTATGCAAAAATATGCTGTTAGGAACAAAATATGCAGAAATAAATCGATGTCATAATTTTTCAAATTGTTTGAAACGGATAAATAATTAACAGTTTGGTTCATTTGAAGCCCAGACAAAAATATGATTTTGCATATTTTTTGATTTATTATTTTCAGTACATAAAAATATTATTTTATTTGTTATTTTGACTTAATTTGTTGCTTATTGCATAGAGCTTCTTATTTGTCGACGTGTTAAACATATATTAGAAAGTATACCGAATATATATTTAAAATGTGAAGTAACTAAAATTTATTATTTTTATTAAAATTAAATTAAATATATATATTTTACATAAGTATTTTTGTTTGTGAAAATACTTTAAACACATAATGCGCAAGAAACCAATTCAATGGATTATCATCAAAGTGGTAACAAATCTTAAAGTAAAGGGATGGAAAATCCACAATAAAAATATTTAAATATAATTGTGCACATAAATATTTATAAAAATAAAATTTAATTACATAATAAACCCGAAACTGTAGTTAAGAGAATTAATTTCTATGTATTTTAATATAAATTATATGTAAACTACAATATGTTTGTCTCTAATTGAGTTATTTACAATTCATTTCCAAGTTAAATATGGTTCCAATTCAACTATTTTTATTATTGTATCTTAAGTATTTTTTATTGTATATTATTGTTATATACATAAGATCAAGTTCATATACAAACATAATATGGTCGCAAAGTAACCACATTTTTATTGTGTCTCAACCATATTATTGTTATATACATAATATAAATCATATATATGAACCATTATATCGTTGCAGTGCAACATGAAAACATAGTGCTACATGAAAACATAGTATAATGTACAAACAACTATAAATTTCAACCATAATATGACAATGTTCGATTATGGTTGCTACCAACCATATTTTTTGTGCGTGTGTCCAAAAACCTTTTCAACCCGTTATTTAGTTGTGAACAAAAGCTACGAATATTGTTGTTTTTTCATTAAAGCAACCATGGTATAATGGTTTTATTTTTGTTTTTTTAGTTTGAAAAAAAAATAAATTTAGATTTTTTTTAAGAGTAAATGTGAAAATATGAATGCATATTTTAAGGAATTATATTTTTTATTTGTTGATAATGTGATATATAAGATTCGACATAGCCGAATATAACACTCTAGCTTGTTTATTTTAAGAACTTTGTTATATTTTGTATACCCACAAAAAATTAATTTGCTTTTAGATTTTATTGAAATGTATTTCTGTTTGCTCATCGATTTAATTTAGTAATTTATTTTCGTATGTAGCCCTCATTTCCCGCCAATTATTTTATTCGAAAAGCTAAAATTAATCACTGACAAATAATTAAAAAAAAAAAAATGGTTCAAACCGATCGAATAAAACATTTTGAATTTAACTAAAAACCTCTGTGTAGCACACACATTAGTATGTGTCCAAATTAAAAAGTGAGGTTATGAAATTAATCCAAAGTGGATAAAAACTCAACATTAATTTTCATTTGAGTCAAAAATATAAATAATCACAAAAAGTACTTCGGACAACATTTTAATATATGTATTACTCTTCTACCATATATGAGAAAATGAAAAAAAAAATATATTACTATAAAATTTTATCGTATAAATGATTTTTACAAACATACATATTTGATATTTGTCTATTACAAACATAACTTGGTTACAGTCTTTTTTTTAAGTTTGCTGCAAACATAATTTGGCTGATTATTGTAATTGTACGATAGTTGCTGCAATTATATAATTTATTACATAATTTATAAAATAATTTTTAATCATATTGTTATGAACTGAAGGGGGGTTAAATTTAAATGCTTAAATGTAGTCCACGTATTAATATGTCTTTACATATATTGTAGTTTTTTTATAAAAATAAAAAACAAGTAAGAAAGTTATAGCCAATGATACGTCCAATGTATATGGGCGTTGAGTGATACTCCATAATTGACTTGAATTATTGTCAATTTTGGACCGATTCCTGTGGAATTTTATAGTAAGATTTTTTGCTGAAATAAATATTATTTTGATAATTTATCTCAACAATAATATTCATATGTTATTTGTGCATGTTTAAGTTACTTTATGGGAGAAGTACTGATAAGCTTCTCCCATAAACATAAATGTGCCAAATTTCATCTACATATATGTATCAGTATTTAAAACCGAAAACCGCTTAACCGGTGCTCTTTTAAAAGTTTAACCGACATGGATACATAGTGAACGAGTTTTTCAGCAACTAAATTCGAAAAAATGAAAAAAGTTATAAATTTTATTGCATTTTATTTACAAAAATTTGGTTTAAAATTTTTTTCTGAAATATATTTTTCTTTGATACTCTAATGTATATATTTATTAAAATTTGATCCCTATGGATCTGCAAAATTGGAACTATGTCCAATTTGAAAACGATCATCATGAAATTTTGTACGGTGGTTTTCATTTACAAATTTTACTAACTAACATTTATATTCGATTTTTACACCTTTAAGTGATTTTTGTGAAGGTTAATATAAAGAATCTGTAGAAAAATATGGTCTTATTTCTATGAAAAATTTTGCAACATTTTATCTGTATATAAGTGTATTTAGAACACTTGTGAGCCATAGATTAAGATAGATGTGAAGCTCCGTATTCAAAAACCTAAGTCGGTTGTCAAAAAAAAAAAAAAAACTGAATCAAAAGATGTGTTAGTAAAAAATTTCATTGAAATCAAAAACAATTCTAGAAAGTGTGTTTCCTCGAGTATTTTTTTCATATTTTTTTTTTTAGTTTTTTTTTTAGTTAACCAGACGGACGGGCAAACGGAGTCGTTCCAAAAAGTGTACTTTATGAATCGACTTTGAAATTTAGAGTATTAAAATTATAATAGAAATATAAACATCCACATGTATGTCTGGAAAAACCACAAAGAATGTAAAAAATTTACACATGTCAAAAAAAGAAAAGAAAAAAAATTATAACAATACAATTTAAATTATCTATTTTATTGCTTTGAAGAACTGTGAGTATTAATCTGAATCACTTTATTTAAAAGCCAGTTTCAAAATTAGCTTACGATTATTTAAAGTTAATACAAAGTAATATAAATAGAATAGGTTGATTGTTTTGTTTACTCACTTCTAAAAAGAACAAAATCCATTTAATAGCTAAACCAATTCGACCACTTTTAGAAGCTGTTTCCTCGATAATCTCTGAACAGCTTTCAGTAAATAAATTACTTGGTGTTCTTTCCTCATTTTCATAACAATTCTTAGGTATTGAAAGTCCCATTAGAATGTAATCCTGTGAGCCATTTTTACCACAACAATGATACTAATCATTTAAAGAAACAACATTCACAGTTATAATATTTGATAAAGAGAAATTGAAAATTTTTTTATTTACCTTCTTTTCCATGTCAATAATTTGTTCTGAATTTAAAGTATAATTACTCCATAAATTATTAAAGTTATTGCGGGCATTCTCAACATAATCCGTAGAATGAGCAGCGACAATAATATAAATTTGAAATGCCAACAAAAATACCATACACATGGCATACTGCTGACAATAAAGTTGGAAATAGAAATAATAGAAATTAATTAGTAACACACACACCAAACGAACAAATAAACAAATTCACTTACACTCCATATAAGACTTGAGGAGTGGCGACAAGCTCCTATACAGCCCATAAATGAGGTGAGTATAACGAATGAACCAATAAATATTTGTACCACTATGGCAACATGTTCAAAGGTACCTGGTGTTGAGGAGTTTAATTCGTAAACGGACAAAGCTATTAAACCAATACCCAGTAACTGTAAAAAAACATATAGCAAAAGAAATTTAATCATTATTACTATATATTTATAAAACATATGTGTGTATGTATGTATGTATGTATGTATGAAAAGGTTTCAAATTCTATTTTCTTCATGACGTATACGTGTTGGAACATATTTAGATAATTTTGGTTGTGAATCACTCATACGCACGGATAGCACTGTGTTTAAGATGCTTAATAAAACCTTATAAAATGATAATTGGCAACTCATATTTAAATTAATTTGTTTCTTTATATAATTTTTTTAATTTGTGTCTTGTAAAATTTATATATATTTTTTTTATTTATTTTTTTTAAGTTTTTTTAACTTTTTTTATTTGTTTTTACAGTGGCTACCACTTGCTTTCTTCACAGCCAACAATATACTAACACTTCGTTCATTGTTCTTTACTCATATTACTCTAATCTACTACTACGAATACAATGTTGTTGTTATAAATTTCCTTTTTAATTTTTCTCTATATGTAATCGTTGCGAGTTTGTCTAACGGTTTTCTTTTATCATTATTTTTATTAATTTTAGTCACTCTATTTTCCTAACCGCTCTTGTTGTCGTCGCTACTTTTATGTTTCTTGTTTTGTTTTGATTTCAATTTATACATATAGGTGGCTATTCTTGCAAATGCGTCGGAGAAGTGAAAATTTTCACTTAATGTACCTTTCTAAAATGGAATTTACCATTTTTAAAAGAGAGAGAAACGCGTTAGAATTCTCACGTTTATTCCTTTTTAAAAATGTATGGTAAACAAAAACAATTTTTTAAACTTTGTTTTTGTTTTAATGGAAATATTCGCTTCTTCGACGCGTTTTCAAGAATAGCCACCATAGAGAAGTATAAATGAGTTTTCCACACAGTTCTGCTGTTTTATGTTGAGTTAATTTATTGGCTTCAATTAAAGATTATTATATCGATTCTTTCTAATGCTAGCAATGTCAGTTGGTCTATTTATTAATCCTAAGTAATTAAGCATATTATGAGTTTTAAGTTTTATTCAACCGTATTTGATAAATAATGATGAGTCACACACAAACCATAACTGTTGGGCTTAGCTTTAATGTTGTTTTTCTATTGATATATTATAAGGGAGTAAATAAAAGTAGTATGTCATGTAATGATGTCATGGTTTGAGGCATAGAAAATAACTAGAAGTCCAACTTACTCTAAAAAACCTAACTAATAGAATTTTCTACAGAACTAAATTATACGTGTGAGGGGCGTATTTTTTGTTTGAGTGAATTGAAAGAGTTGGACTTCTAGTTGTTTTCTACGGTTTGAGCTTTCCAACTTAATAAACAGTGTTATCAGATTAGGCATTTATATCCAAGTTGGTGATTTCTTTTTGAAAAGAAAACATTTGGTTTGGAGATTTTTGGGGATTTTATTTTCTCTTTTTAACTTAAGAAAAATTTAGAAAAATATATGATTTTTCGCCGGTTATGAAGTTTTTAGTAAGAAAACCAATATTTGTTTTAATAATAGTCCAGTGAAAAATATATTGGATATAGTACTATAAAGTAAAAAAAAAATAATTAAAATCTCCGCAATAAAATGATTATTGTAAGGATTGGCGGTGAGGGTAATGTTTAAGCAATTGATGCTTCATTATTGTTACTGCAATACTAAACAAGAATTTAAAAATCTTCTATATATAGTTGTTTAAAAGTTGAAGAAAGTGTATCAAAAATAATTAAAGCAACGAAACTCAATTAATCATATTTTCATAACTTTGAAGAAGAAATAAAAACGAAATCTTCGATCTATGCATTAACTATAAAAATGACGTAAATTATTTATTAATACAAATGGTATGATTTCAATAAAATCTCACTTTTTTTGCAAATATATAGGAAATTTTCTTTTTCCCTACTGACTATTTAAGTAAATTTACCTGCCCAAATCTACATATATACAAAGGAAATGGATTGAAGTATAAATAAAAGGAAATATAGTTTATACTATCTCTAAAATTATTGTATTATTTTACCGGTAATATAGTTTTTTAATTTGACTCAAAAAAAAAAATATGGGAACCCTGCTAATAATTTTTTGTTTTCCTTCCACCCTCGCATACATTAATAAAATTCATAAACAGATATATATATATATATATATATATATATATATGTATATATATATATATATATATATGTATATATATATATATATATATATATATATATATATATATATATATATATATATATATATATATATATATATATATACCCTGCAAACATTTTCTATCGAAAGCGTAACTATATCGACACGCCTGGAAGTTGATATGCGTCGCTTTTACTATCGAATTTTGATCTACTAAATAACACCGTTCAGGAAAAACTGTGCCACTAGTTCTTAGTTCCTTTTGAGTAACGCTTTAGACAGTATCGAATGTCACTAATTCGAATCTTGAAATCCCCACTAAAGCGTTACTCCAAAGGAACTATCTCTTAGTGGCACATTTCTTCCCGAACGTTGTTACTAAGTACGTAAGAATTCGTAACGCTTTAGTAAATTTTGTACGTCACGTATTAAAATCTACTATTCCGCAGTAAAAAGTGTCTAATAAAAAATCCTAATTCGAATCTTCCAATCCCCACTAAAGCGTTACTCAAAAGATGCTATCTCTAACTCATATAGTTAGAGCGAAACATATCAACTTCCCGGTGTGCCGACGTAGTTACACTTTCGATAGAAAATATTTGCAGAATTTCAAAACTATTTTGTATAAAATTTTTAAAATAATAATTCTAGTAATACTTACAATTTAAAATAAAGGATTAGGAATGAACAAAATTATCAAAAGTAAAAATATTAAAATTTTTTAAATCACAAAATTAACTCTTTCTGATATTTATTATGGAAAGCAATAAAATTAATTACACAACAATATTTTCAATTCAAATTAACATTAAAAAAATAAATTAAAAAAGAATACTAAGAAATATTTTGAGTACAAAATTAGAAAAGAATATTTGTTTCTTTTAAATTAATAAAGTAGATATATATAATAAAATAAGAATAATTATTAATATTCTAATTTATTTTTTAAATAACAAAAATAACTCTTCCTTGTGTTTACTACAGAAAACAATGAATATAAATGCACAGAAAAATTTTGAATTCAAACGAAAATTTAACATCTATTAGAATATTTGCAAAATTTCCTGCAGTTATTAGTATGTTCGGCGACAATGTATGATTTTTAGAAAGGTTATGATGTTCGCATTATAAAATATGTAATTCAATATTTCCAAAACGTTTTTCAGTAATATAATATACGATTTCTAAATATTAAAAGATTACATTATTATTTATTTCAATTTTGTATTGAATTTTCTATGTAATTAAATTAAATAAAAATTTTTTGGTTAATTTTTTTCTAAAATCGCCTGTTTTTCTAAAATAATTAAAGAACAAATGTATTACACTTTTAACCAGGCGAACACTATATACTTTTCTAAAATCATACTTTCTCGCTGAACAAATAGCTGACTATTAAGAATTTAGGAAATATATGAAAAAATATTTATAACAAATTTTCTCTAATTTCTCTTTCAAATGTTTCCATTTTTATAAAGGGGATTCCCTTTATTAAAAACTATATGATCTTTAAATCATTTCCATACTTTATTGCCAATTTTAATGATGATGTACCATTTTAAATCATTATTTAAATTTTATCTTGGCCCTGAAAGTTTTTTCAATCATTTTTGTCAATATTTAAGATTTTTGAAACTTAGAAATAAATACCGCTACAAAAATTACCATAATCTACTCGAAACATTTCAAGCATTACAACAACAAAACAATTTCTTCAAAATATTTAATAATAAAAACAATGTTTGAATTCTTTTCAAACTTTTAAAAAAAATTAAATTTAAATTTTAAAAATTCAAATTGAAAGTGCAAAAATTCAGATACTCTAATGAAATGTATTCTCAAAATTTTGATTGATATATATACATATTTTAATCTTCCACAAAATAGACTTGTAAAATTGAATTTTTATTATATTCGTCATTTTTTGTTCTATAGAAAATTATTCTGAAAATTAGCGACTTTTACTGCCGGCATATCATATATAAGTCAAACTCTCACACTTTTAAAAAATGTTGTTTAAGTTATCAAGAATTTTATATAAAAAAAAAAATTTTCTGTCATGTTCTGGCCCTCAAATTGTTAATAACATATTTTAATTTTATAGAAAATGTTTTGATAAATTTATTCGCTTGTCCAGAACTAGTTGAAATATTAATAATTTCTTTTTAATTTTGATAAACGCTTACCTTATTTTCTTAATTTTCCTTTTATAAGTAAAACTTATGAATTTTTTGTTTCACTATCAGCTTACATAAAAAATTTTAGTTAATATCAATATTTTTCACTCTAATCACTTTAAAACTTATATTTTTACTAAGCAAAATTATATTGTTTCTGCTTGTTCTTTTTCCCATTATGAAAAGTAAACAATCGTCAAAATCATATGTTGTTTTTGTAAAGTTTTGCACGTTCTACTATTAATCATCTTAGAGTGCCAAATTCGACAGATTATGTGGATTGTTAAAAAACAATCTTCCAAATCCTAGCAAAGGTGTTGAAAAATAGTGTTTTCGGTTTTGGATAACTGTAACTGTTATCCAAATAACTTCTAATAGTGATTAAAGAAGTTACGTTTAGAAGATTCAATTCGTATACTAATATATTTTGTTGTTGGAAAATTGAGAGAAATCTTCTATTGCACTTCTAAGAGTGGCGAAGAAGTGAGCTATTTCGAAAAAGAATTCACTAAATGCTTGCAGGGTTGCTTTATAAGGAGAATGTGGTGTATGTATGTATGAATGAATATATTTGTATGTCTGCGTGAGTGAATATTTCAAATTATTGTTTGTGATTTTTTTTTTATATAAACACCAGTTGTAAATATTTATTTAATACGTAAGTAAATTTTCTTGTATATATAAATATATACATTAAAGCGTTTTTAATACACATACAAATGCTAATACAAACAATTGCCTAGACCTATATGTATATCTACAAGGACGTACCCAAAGGAATGGTTGATGATATTTATTCTAAATTATGTAATTGTGCACTGATATGAATATAAACAAATTTTGTTGCTACGAACTAGTCTGAGGTCTAGTTACATTTAGGTCGAATTGCAAATATCCTGTCTGAATACAATAAACACAAAATGTTATTAGAAAGTGTACTTTTTTTTACCATTTTCGTGTATGTATGTGGCTAAATATTCAGATTTGTGAATCTTAAAAATCTATCATTTGCTTTAAGATTCGGTCACAACGAATCTGATTTTTATGTGTAACAAAGAGAGTGGTTTCTATTCAAATATTCTTTTATTCCATTAGTGTCCCCAAAAATATATACATAAAATACACATTTTTTTTTTTTTAATTCTTGTAAGGCCCAGAGAGACTCACCTGTGCAAACGTGCAAGCTTGGACATCAATGGCAATACTAATAATATACAACAGTTTGCCTAACTAGTTTTGTTTCGCAATTTTTTTTTTTTTAATTTTGAGTTTATTTAATATTTTTATTAATTTTGTGTTATGAAAAATATACTTACATTATTATGTTTATTGTCGTTCAATCGTTTTATATTAACAATTGATTTTTAAACAAAAAGTGTCTTAAAATAATAGAACTTGGTATGCTATGTTTTTTATGCTATCGTATTTAGCCAGCAGAGTTGATTTTATACAAAAACGAATAAAAAAATGTTTATTTGCTTGAGTCTGCGATCACATCATCCAAGATGTACTTTTCGCACAAACTAGATATTATTTTGTTTCTTTTAACACTTATTTTTGGCTGATTTAAATTCAAAATAGCACATTAAATTATGAAGTGTTGTTTACAACAGTCTATTTTTTCATGCTATTGTTATAGGACATACGATTTTATGACACTATGTGAATCTCCTAAATATTTTTTTTAAGAAAAGTTGCGTTATACCCAAATTAATTAAAAAATAACTTTTGGTCAGTTAGTTTTGGCCGACACTGTACATAATTACAACAAATATTAACTCTATACGGAAAATCCTGGGAAAAAATTATAAAAAATTAAAAAGTAAATTTAATTTAAGAATATTTTATTAAAATTTTTTTATTACCCTGTTGTTGTATATATAAATTTATATATAAATTTTGCACTCTCTTGTCTTAAGGCCCAGTGAGTTTAAATCTTCTATTCGGAATAATAATATTAATAAATAAACCCAGTTGTTATGGAACTAAAAAAAGTTTAAAAAAGTCCATATGTATACATTTGATGTAAGAAAATTAAACCAACAAAAAATCTGGAGAGAATTTGAAATAAAATTTATTTGTTTACCGAGCCATATTGCGCATTTTTCATACAATTTGTATGGAAATTTGCGGACCGGGCTTGTTATGTTTATACATTAAAACATATGAATCTTTTTTAAAGAATATATAGATTTAATATATTGTCACGTAAAATAGGTAATATGAAACGAAAAGAACTAAAAATAAAAATTCTGCTATCAAAACAATTCGATTAAAGCACTTAATATAAATATACCCAGCAATAAAATAAATAAATAAATAAAATCAGTAAGTTTATTTTCGCCAATTTAAAAGTATTTTTATTTTCTTTTAGCAAAGCTAAAAAGATAAATAAACAGAAAATAAGGGGCAATACGGAACAAGGAACAAGAGGTAGCAAGTCCAACAAATGCGAAAAACCAATTCTGAAAGCAAAAGCTGTAAGGTGCCCCTGAGCTTCAAACCAAGCTTACACAATACCGGCTCAAACCTTTGCTTCGGAGACTGAATACTCGAAACCAACTCGGGCGGCAGCAGGAAGTTTAGCTATTTTTGGGAAACATATGCGCTAAATTTGTAACGCTATATTTGGTAATAGTGACTAACAGATTCGAAATGTGATCTAATGTTATGTTCACATATAGAAGTTTTTTGAAAAACGAGTCGTTTTCTCAAAAAACACAAAACACATTGATTTGTTTTTTCATATATTTCAAAGCCAAAAAACATCTCGAATTATTTAATTATTTAACACAAAAAAAATGCTAAATTTTCATAGAGGGAAGAAATTTTTAGTATTTTTAATACATAGAAATTTGTGGAAAAAAGAATTTGTAAAAATTGTCAAACACTATGAGTGAAATTTGTATCTGTTTATAAATTTTATTTGTTTAAAAATATTATTTTTTGAATTATAAAGTGTTTTTTTGTGAAATTTTTATTTAAATGCAAAATGTATGAAAATATTTTGGCAAACGAAAAACACTCCAAAAGGAAAAACAAAATAAAATAATATGTGAACAGTGATATTTAAACTCATTATGTTTTTTAAAAAACAAGTCAAAAACTTATGTGTGTGAACATAATACAACTTGAAACAGAGTATTTACAAATTTTAATGTTTTTTTTTTCTTTTTTTTATGTTTGTCAACAGAGTTGTCAACTGTGGTGATTTTTAATTGCTTTTGGCGACAGAATTTTGCGTTTGGCTACATGGCGATTTTTTTGCCTAATTTTAAAAATTTGATTAAAATATATAAAAATAACTATACGACATTCACATATAAATGTTTTTAGGTAGTTTTTTAAAAATACAATGTGTTTACTGTTCACATATCACTTTTTGGGGTTTTTCAACTGAAATGTTTTTTGTTTACAAACCTTAAAATAAAATGCAAATTATGCAAACTGACGCCTCTTGCTTCCAAAATTATACATTTAAAGGTTTGTTACTTAAGAGAAACATACATTTTTCTTAAAATTTTACATTTTTTATTTTAAATAATATTGTCATTTTTGACTTCTTCAATGTACTAAAAATACCAAAAATTTCTTCACTGTATGGAAATTACCATATCTTTTGTATGTTGAATAATTAAACATTTAAAATTTATAAGTTTTTTACGTATTCATATTATGAAAAATTCAATTCAAATTTATGTGTTTATAATCAAAACACGTGAAAAAAAACGTATACATAAACATAGTATTACATATATGCCGCATAGAACAAAAACATGCTTTTAAAGAAAAACGAAAAAGAAAGTTCGCTTGCATTTTTTATAAAAACCTCACGTCGACTTTTTTTTCTTAAATGTTAATATCGATTATTGCACAAGTTAAAAACAAAACCTAACATTTAACACTTTTGCAATTGAATTAAATCATTTATTAAGATTTAACCAAATGAACACAAATTTTGTTTATCCCGCATATCCTATACCAAAGCACTAACATTTTTTATGTTCTTTCAAATGAGTCAAAAAAGTGGATTTGTTTAAATTAATATAAAATATTTAGTTGCAAAGTTCAAGCTCTTATATTTTAATAATCGATATCTTACAAAATTTTTACAAAAATGTTCTATGTGGCATATAAATAATCATATGACGATTTGTTGAGAAAATTGATTACGTTTTCTTAATAGCAATCGATTTTTTTTTTAATTGCCTATCTAACAATATTAAGGACCTTAATTTATAAATAGCTTCAACTTAGTTTAAGAAATTCTAACCACGAAAAATATATAATAAATTTCAATACATTTTTTGAAATTGTTGACTTAAAATGGAGCTATATGTCAAAAACTTCGTATTGGGTGATTCCATATTAGAACAAGAAGGAACAGACTTTCTCGAGTTTGGCATCTCCGCTTTCAGACTGTGGCTATTGGAAGTGTTTTTTTTTTTAATTCATAAACTTTTCTGGCTCAAAAATATGACGTTTAAAAAAGTGTACTTGTTTAATTGCTAACAACTTCTAAACTATATGTAATAGATCACTGTTTTAGTTTTACACTAAAGGCAAAGATATATCATTTATAACGATATGTATAGTTTATTTATATCAGAAGTTCAAAGGTCAAAATTGGACATATAACAATAAAAATATTATATCTCAAAAAGCGGTGTTTTAAAAATTATTAAAATAGCATATAATGTTGATGTAACTCTTATCCGTACATGTGCAAAATTTCAAGGTGGACACTTGATTAGTATATGAGTTATGATTGCTTTCCGCTTTGACATGGAAGCATCATATTTTAAGTTATAATTTTATTTTTGATTCAATTATTATTAGCTACCGCAATTATCATTGGCTTTTTTGAAGCGGAATTTATATTGAATAAATAATTATTAAATTTTTTCTTTGAAGAGCCAAATAAATTTAAAATTTTGGCGACAGAGACTCAAAAAATCTAACAACCCTGCTTGTAAATCCAATACGATCATATGGTTGCATAAAGTAAACAAATCAAAAAGGTAACAAATGTAAATAATGAGATATATATATATATATAAAACAATAAATATATTTGTAAGAAAAGGAAAAATTAAGTTTTTAAACTCTGATGATATTTGTTGCTGTTATGTTTGTTCGTTTGTTCGTTTTCAACTAGCTGCCTTGTTTACTTTACTGGATTTTACAAATTTTCTGTTCACGTACTTTTATGTGATTTTGAGAGTAAAATCTTAAATTTACTCAGTAAATACTAATTTACTGGATTTTACTGGAAAAATAAACAAACGTTACTGTTGACTCAATACATATATCCATTAATACCCATTAATATTGATATTGAACATTTATTCGCAGCACAAAAAGAATTACTACATCATATAAACGAATGTGTTTTGGATGTTTTCAAATAAGACTCGAGAAAACAGTGGTCGATAACATATTTTAAACAGTTTGTCCTCAAAAATACTTGTTTTTAAATTTAAAACTGTTCTTCACTTTCAGGGTGTAATAAACATAAGACACTATATCCTGTAAAATATAAAAATATGCTTTGGGCTTATTGCTATCAAAAAATAAAAATATTCTTCATAACTACACATTGTTTTTAACTTGACAAATTACATTTGCACTTGCAACTTCTAAAATATCTTGACAATCAAGTTCATTCAAGGCTGTCTGGCAACACTACTCCCATCTCTCATAAATGAGCATTACAGCCCATCTACACTCAAGAGAATATGTAAGATTTTTCTGCCAGAGAGTGTCAAATTCGCTCTCTGAGAGAATAATCTCACTTGCGTATTCAAATATTAATATTATAAGAAGTATTATGAGACTCTTGTGATGAGATTTCTCTACACAACTATCTTATAAGAACTGTCAAAAAAAAAAAAAAAATACACATATATGAAAGTTTGTTTGTGTGTGTGCATGTGTATTTTGGAAATTACCGAAAAACAAAACGTTTTTGTAAATTGTTTCCTTTTAATGATTGTTTTACATGTAAAAAAATATTTTTATAAAAATTGTGCTTATAAAGTGCGAATTTCTTAAATGAAAAGGACATGCGTACTCCGTGACTGGTTGAAAATAATGATATCTAGGATTTATTAAAATATGTGTGCCCCTCATTTAAGATTTAACATAATATATAAAAAAAAAAAAAAAAAATAGTTACTCTCTTCCACCGGCGTTATCTCACATATCTCAGTTGTAGAGCGGGAGTTATGAAAATTTCGACTTTACTAACCCTATTGTAAGGGAGAAGAAGACGAAAAGAAGATAATAAAAATGTAATTAATTTTAAAATTTTAGATGAACTTTTTGCCAATATAATTTTCTACTGCTACTTGTAATATTGTACAAATTTATCACATTTTTATTTTTATTAATTCTTATTTTTATATTTATTTTAGTTTTTTTCTTTTTTGTTCACAAACGTAGTTTTAATGATCTGTAGATATATTCAAACTATATAAATTATCTTCCAATCAAAAATAAATTTGCATTGAATCTGGACTTTTTAAACATTGAAATAAAGCATTTGTATGTTTATTGGATACTCGTTAGAACGGAATGAATTTCCTAGTAGCCATGGTCGGCATTAGCACTTTTAAGTGTCACACCGACTATAAACATCATCTATTTAATTTATAGCTTTTTGGGAAATGGAATTCGTGAATTATTTTCCCTATATTTTATTAAGTTCGACGAATTATTTACGATAAAACTTTTACAAATATTTTCTTCTTTTAAGTATTTACTGACTCATTGTACTCATTGTGAAATTATTCGTAGCCATGGAGGTAATTGTATATATATATATATATATATATATATATATATATACAATTTTGTTGTTTGCTAACAGCTGGAAATAACTCTCTCTACTTAAATTAATGATGTTTTAATTAAAATGCAAATATTTTTAAATGTATTTTCAGCAATTTATGTAAACAACAACAAAAAATGATTTGCATGTTCAATTAATTTGCTTGTATTTATAATACAAATGCATATGTTGCCTTGAAGTTTGCATTTGTTTACATTTCTAAAAGCAACAAGTTGTTGGACAATGTCTGCTTTTCCGCTCAAATTGCTTTTTTTTTGTTATTTTGTTATTTTCCTAATAAATACATAAATAATTATGCGGCTAAATATGTCTACACAATTTCCTCTACATAAATAAATAACGATTTATTTGTATTTATTATTGTGCTTTTATACTAGGTTTGTCATTCGAACAGAAATTATTCGAATATTCGAGGAACAATTTTTTTATTCTTTTCGAACGAAAAAAAATTCTTCAATTTAAAATAAAAAATTATTTGATAAATTTTTAATCGAATAAGTTTTTAAAACTAGTTTTTGTTAAATTATTATTCCTTTTTGAAATTATAAGTGTAAAAAGTTTTATTTAGTTAGGATATATAAATGTGTAAACCACGTTTTAATTGATTTTGGATTAAAGCTTTAACGGACACTGAAGATTCAGTATTATTTGGAAGAAATAGAATAGCTCTTCTAAAGATTTAATCGAACGTCTTAAAGTAACAATAAACGAGAAACGTATAAGTTGTTATTAAATTCTGGAAATTTCCAGCGCATATTAATTTTGTCAAGTATTCCACAAAAAGTGAAACGAAAGTGTATGGAAATGTTTTATTTTTGGGAATTTTTCAGTGATGTGGAAATAACCGAAGATCCTGAAGTATATAACGATGTTTTGTTAACTGAACTCAATCAATATATAATATTGTTACGTTTTTACCTTTTAAAAGCTGTGGTTTATTTCCTTTTAAATAAACCGGTACTTTGATTGCAAATAAAAGGAGTTTAGTGATTTTAAAGTTGTAACTCGAAAGGTCGAGAAACATTGAGAACTTTAAACCAGCCGTTAAAACCGTTATACAGTCACTCACATTTAAAGTCGGGAAGACGCATTAAAATATGATAAAATTGGAAGTTAGCTTCAATGCCAAGTTTCTGAACGCTTTCATTCAAATCCTCAAAATTGTTAAATAAACATATTTTACCTCTTCCATCACATCCAAACAAATTAAATTTACTTTAATCAGTAAATAGTACCTATAAATTAATTTTTAAAACCATAATATTATTTTTGCCCCTACTTACAGTGCTCCAAAATTCAAAATCCTTGACCATATATTGACAAGCAAAAACAAGTTGGTCTTTTGGGTTTTTCTTGCTTATGAGGGGATTTTTTCGTGCAACTCGGTCATGAAAATTATTTTTTCGAAGAAGTCTTCGTATTTTTTTTTTTTTTGGTTTAACCTCCGTCCCAGAAGCTTCTTTGACCATTGCAGTCAATTTTGGTGCAGATACAAAGGGATTTTTCTTCACTTCTCTTAAAACCATACTTTCATCCTTGGAGGATAGTATCTTTGATCGAGATTCACGTTGTTTGTTTGAAATTAATCCGTTTTCTCTATATCTCGAGATAATATCATGTACTGCTGATTTGTTTTTTTAACCAATTTCGATATTTCACGTTCAGATTTTCCTTCTAAATGCTGTTGAATAACTTTCTTCCGTTTTTCCAAGGTAGACTGTCTAATATTACGCCGCATTTTACAGAAAACTCTAATAAACTTCACTGAATGATTGATAAGGTAACAATGACCAATAATTTTGAAAATAAATATAGAAAACACAAAAGTAATGGTATATTTACCTTCTTACTTTCTCAAAACATTCCTTGCCCGACTTTTAATGTGAGACAGAAAAGTAATATTTTCTTAGTTTAGGTTTCATGTACATTTTATAACGGAACATGAATTTTTTTTGTTGCTTTTAAATAAAAGGATTTTTTTAATAATATAAATAAAAGTGAAATGTATTTTCTGTCATAAAAACATAGATATAGCGTGTAGAAATGTGTTCATGCATCTGCCCGACTTTGAATGTGATTGACTGAAGTTAAAAAAAAGATGGAAAAAAATAGATTTTAGCAATATTGATTATCATTGACTTTATTTAGAAAAATCTAAAAAAAGAGAAAAACTAGATTTGTTTTTAATGTTATGTATTGTTACCATCAATAGTAAGTGAAAGGATTTTTTTTTTCTGTTTTTATAAAAAAAAGCAATAATCGTTTTAAAGCCAAAATGGTTAATTATGTTTTTTATGAATGGTAATTTTAAAAGAACTTTAATTTCAGTATATATTTTGTCTGTAATTTGAATATTTATCAATTTTTGGATATTTTTTGTTCTGTGTTAATGAGTTGTTATTTTTAGGTTTGTTTTATATTAATAAAATCAAAAATTTTATTATATCACATTCAATGTCGAATAATTGACTACTCTATTTTATATACACCGTCAAAAAAGATGGGGGTACATTGGGTTTGTCATTCCGTGTGTTAAATGTCGAAAAAATCATTTAAGACCTTATAGAGTATATATATATATTCTCGGCCCTAGTCAAACTGTCTGTTGAAAGCAAGATAGGAATCGGTTCGGACCACCTAGGGGAACGAAATTTTGCTTTTGGGTGTCAAAAATGAGAAAAATCGGTTCATAAACAAAAAAGTTTTGGGCCAAATACTAGAAACACAGGATGTCCGTTGTAACTCCAGTTCATACTTTTCCGCTGATACCTCATAAAAAAAACAAGTGCAACAAGGAAATTTTCTACAAATAGTTCGAGGATTGATGTAAATTCAGAAACCAAAAAGGGGGGAGATCCGCCCACTTTACCGTCCACCTCCCATATAAGTTGAAATTTCAAATTAGGGTGCACAGAAAGTTGGGTATAACATATTCGGCCAAACCGTAAAAAAAAAACATTCTTATTTTTTTTTTCTTTCTTTACTGTTTCTTAGCCCAATTTAGCGTTTACGCTAAATCTTGTGTGTATAAAGTAAAAATGGTATAACATAATAGGTCAGACAGTTTTGTCTATCTAAATGCTTTCTGTTTATAAAAAATACTTAAGTAAACTTTTTTGTTTACTAGTTTTACTACTCCCA
Organism: Protocalliphora azurea; assembly: GCA_932274085.1. Taxonomy (NCBI): domain Eukaryota; kingdom Metazoa; phylum Arthropoda; class Insecta; order Diptera; family Calliphoridae; genus Protocalliphora; species Protocalliphora azurea. Next base: position 86,553,783 of record OW026521.1, on the reverse strand, counting down.
CTGCTTAATATGTATGTGAGTATGTAGTTTGGTCGTTCAAAAGGAATGGGTCAACTAATTTCCTTAATAGCTTAACTGAAAAATTTGTTGAATTTCAATTATTTTCTCTGTAATAAGGCAACACCGAATCTTATAAGTACTTAAAAAAAAATAAACTTCGCTTTATATTAAATGTTTTCCTAATGAATTTCTATGGAAGGAAACTGTATAAATTTCCAGTAAATTTAAAACATAAAAAAATAATCTAATTTTAAAGTATTGCCTAGCAAATATATATATTTTTCTTTATTTTACCCAGTAAAATCGAAGGAGCATTAAAAATTAACTTAATGAACAAAATTTATGGGCTTTTTGAAAATTCAGTTTTTGTTTTTGTATTTTTGTAAAAAATTTTAAAAACTTTGCATATATAGATAAGGAACGGCGATAAATATAATTGATCGAGGTAATAAATTTAAGTCAAATGTCGTTGATAGTACAAAACGGGGCACTTTTGTCAAACTATTATTTGCTAAGGCACATCGCATGTACAGCACGAAATTGACCATAATTTGCATAAACAGTTGGAGTTTGTAATGCTTAACGGGTGCATCAAAAATTTTTTTAGACCAAGAAAAAATTTACTTTTGTTAAAAAGGGATCACAATATTAAATAGCATTTCTTTGCAATCAAGTCTAATAAAATATATTTTCGTATAATAGATTCGATCAGAATTTTTCACAAAATTTAAAAAAATCGCTGTTTTAAGTATAAAGAACATTTTTTTTTTAAGTTTTACTAGGAAACACTAAAATATGTTACACTAACATCATCCACCACTGAATATATCATAAATACCATAGTGTCATAAATATCATCATACTCGTATCATAAATATTTTATATTAAATATATTATTTGAATAACACAGTAGGTTTTGATATTACACGTAATTTTTGCCAGAATTATACATAACTTTCTAGTTTGTGAAAAATTGTATTTATTCAACTTAAAACTGCTATAACTTTCGCGCCCCCTCCACGAAATGATAAACACGAACTTATTCGACATGGATTTGAGCCACTTTATACACATACACGTGGGACTTTTATGATACAAGGACGAAATCTGTTGAAATTGATTGTGATCGGTCCGAATTTTTATGTTCGTACTCAATGGTGTAGGGTTTTGACCGATAATATCTTTCTTTCTCTTTTTTTTTTTTTGGAACGCGTAAAATCAAACATTTTTGATAATAACCCATATATAAATGCTGAAAATTAAAGTCGAATTTAAAGTGAGATTAATAACACACAAGGTTAATATTGACAGGCAGCCAGCCAACCAGACGGACGGACATCATTAGATCGATTTACTGCCTGTTTTTATAACACGAGCGCAAAAACGACTCGTCTAACTTACATCTAAAACAAAAACAAATTCTGAAATTTTGTTTTTGTTTCAAATGTAAGTTAGACGAGTCGTTTTTGCGCTCGTGTTATAAAAACAGGCAGTTAAAAAGTGATTCTGAGTCGATTGGTATACGTTACAAACATCAGCACAAACGCATAATACCCCAACCACCTAGGGTGGTGTATTATTTGAGATATATTAAGAAAATGGAAAATTACATGTATGATTTTTCGTCTGCGCTGCGACGATAAGAAATAATTTATTCGCTTAAAAATTTGTCTTTAGAAACGTTTTACTTTTAATGCAAAAAAAATCTATTCAATTTCCATGTGGAAAAACATATTTTTTAATATATAAAAAATATCTGATTTCTTTTGAATAGGGATAGATCCTGCTTTATCTATAACATTATTTATCTTTAAAAGTTTCGTTTTGTTCTTCTGTGGCGTAATTAATAGTGTTTTTTTCAATCCTGTAATCCCGGGAAATCATGCACGAATTACCGGAATTTCTTTTATATGCAAAATCTTTATATTTTCTAACGCATATATGGTTCATTTTGTACGTAATGTGTTTTTACACTTATTTTTATTTATTGTACCTTTCACAAGAAGTTAAAGTTTGTCATTGCGTTTGTAATTTCCACAATTTTCGTCGAAGAGCAAAAAAGTTTATATTTTCTGGATCCTAATTAGTAACTATATCGATACGAAGATGTCCGTCCGTTTGTTGGTTAAAATTGCATACATAGATATATGATATATGTATCAAATGATCGGTAATCCTTTCGAGAATTCTGTTATTGAAAAATCGTAAATCGTAAAGTTGGTTCAAAAATGGCGGAGATATCTTAAAAAACCGGGTTTTTAGAGTTTTTTCCCGACTTCTTGAAGCCCCTATATAAGTTAATGAGTTCGTCCTTTCACAGAAAATTTGTAAATATTTTCGGAATTTGTCAAAGAAATAAAAAGTCGGCCAATAAATATTCGAGATATCAGATAAAAGTTCGTTCTTTAGAAATCGGTCACAAATATTTCTAAAATTTCAGTTTTTTGAATCAACCTAATCGGTCTATAAACAACCGAGTTATTGGTAAAAAAGTGAAAAAATCTGTTAAAAGTAAACGCACACAAGCATTTATATAAACTGAAGCATTGGAATGACTATTAGTGTTGTTGTTTTTTGTATAAGCAGGCAGTGGTTGTTTGTGTATACATATTTATTTATGTATGTTTGAATGGTGCAATGCTTCTACGTTGTTGTTTTTTGTATATGCAAGCACTGAATGTTTGTATGTAAATACATACCCAACAAACATTTTTTACTGTGGAAGTCTCACAGAAGAGTCTCCACAGAATTTTAAATTCATCGCCGAAACTATTGCCAAAGTATCATTAAAGTCATCTTCCGTTGGGAAGAACTTTTCCTGTTGAAAGTGTCTTACAGGCGACTATAAGAAGACACATCTAGAAGTGTCGTAAAAGAGCCTTCTAGAACTGTCGAAAAAGGCTCTTCTTGAATAGATCCTGACGATTCTCATAGAAATATCGTCTTAGTATATTTGTAATTAATACTAAATGTTCTTTAACATTTCATAATTATTTTAAATTCAAAATTAATATCGTCACCTAAAACGCAAAAGACTGAAAAACTAAATTCTGGTTTTTATTGGATTATAAATTGCTGATCCAAACAAGATATATACAAAAAATTTCATATTTATATCTTCAAAAATGATATCAATATTAACAGAAGTCAAGAGACAGTAACATCAACTTCTTAAAGGAAACAATCGTAAAATTTGTTGCATTTAAGAAAAATTTTTACTTTATGTGAAGGATTAAAAAATTATATTTAAATACTTAAAAAACTAAAAATTGTAGTTACAGCCTCTTGCAATTTCATAATGTTTTTTGCTTTTGTTGCAAAAAATTAAAATGTGGGATTACGGCCTTTTGTATTTTAGGTGAGGATATGTACATTACAAAATAAATAATTCACATAAAAATTACTTTTGCATTTAATAATAAAATAAAATCCTCATGAGAAACTTCTGGTGAATTCCGGTGTCTTTAAAAAAAGAAAAGAAGATTAATAATATTTATATATATACATATTTTTAAATTTAAAATTTAAATTTTATTTAGGTTACCTTTTGTGCAAAGAAAGACACCTTTACAAGCAAACTTTTGGAATTTTTTTATATATCCAAATACTTATCTTTGATGTAGTTTTTCCAAAAATAAATTTAAATTATGAGAAAAAGAAGATTTACTTACTTTTTTAAAATAACCTTTGTTGATAAATTCCTAAATAAGATTTTATTAAAAAATAAAAACACTTAATTATCGGTAACATTTTTCATTTGTAAGGTAAATTATTAATGAAATACATGATTTTACCTCTTTCTCTATTATGTTGTTGGGCAATAGTAATGTATTTTGTCCAAAAGTGACTTCAAAGTCACTACTTTTGAAAGATGAGCGGACGATCGCAATGTATTTTGTTTTTGTAAATTTCATGCAGACTTCTGACAATCATCTAGTAGTCGCTGGACGATTAATGCGCAATAGCAATGTATTTTGTTTTTGTTCTTTTTGAGCAATCTTCCTACAATTATCTAGAAGACTCTAAGAAGTGATTTCTGGAAGAGTAGATCCATACAAACATTCATATATATTGGATATTATATATATATTATTTTTTGGAAATAATTCTGTAACTTGTGAACCGTTGGAGATATCTAAGCAAAATTTCATATGATCAGAGCTGATGTGTTTTCGAGTTGACTTGAAGGAGAACAGGTCCCTAGCGGATTCATATATTTATATCATTTTTGCTGAAGTAATATTTAGAATTTTGTAAGAAATTTTGTTATTATTTTAGGGGTTAAAATTAAGTTGATTTAAAAAAAAAAAATAAAAATCTTGAGCAAAAATTGCTTCGACCTAAATATCTTTTAAACTAAAAGAGATAACCTACATATGAGGCATGTTTTTTGTAGAGATTTATAATGACTGCATATATATAAAATTTTCTGGCGAGTTTTTAAAAAATTTAAATACCTAAAGTGACTAAATTTTGAGGTCTACCCCCGTAACCCGCTATGGACCTGTGCACCACCAAGTCAACTGAAAAATACCTAAGACCATGTAAAATTTTACTTAGATATCCCCAACGGTTCACAAGTTACAGAATTATTTCGAAAAAAATCGTTTTGGGACCACTGCCTATGAATCCGGTAGGGACCTGTGTTCCACCAAGTCAACTCGAAAACACCTAAGCTGTGAACATGTAAAATTTTACTTAGATATCCCCAATGGTTCACAAGTTACAGAATTATTTCGAAAAAAATCGTTTTGGGACCACTTTGCAATGCTTTGAACGAACAAAACGTAATTCTTCAGTTTTTAAAATCCATTTGCGTGTATGCCTTTCGCGAGAAGACCCAATAGTTAGTTATCATGGTTTAAAGTTGAAAATTTGAATTCTTTTAAATCAAAATTTAAAATTTCACTTATTTGCATTATAATTCCACACATTATAACGTGGTTTTGTCGTCGGCAGAGGTAACTTAGTCGCCTCCAGGGTCTACTAACCTTAAGTAATAAGACGTTTGATTTACCTTTTCTGGGGGATAGAATAATATTTTCTTTATTAAACACTTCAAAAATATTTAGAATACAAAATATATAGATATTACGAGAGAATAATTTCGATAACTTAAATTCGAATACTATCGGCATACTAAATGTCGTCTTCAATCGTTTCTTCTTTAACTTTGCTTATTTCAGTTCTCCCTTCTTCAACAACGCTTATAATGGTTCTTCGCCTTATATTAGGATCGGTTCGGTTCTTCGGGTTATATTAGGATCGATTCGATTCTTCGGCTTATATTAGGATCAGTTAGGTTTTTCGGCTTATATTAGGATCGGTTCGGTTCTTCAGCTTATAATAGGTTCGGTTGTAGAATTAGGATCGGCATTATACATTCGGCTTCGACACTCTCAGCTGTCAATTAGATTCGGGTTTTCAGCGGATCGGTTTCTGGTTCAGGTGGCAGCGTCGGGTTCGAAGATTCTTGGTTCGGTAGTAGAATTAAAATCGACATCGTACGTTCGACACTCTCAGCTGCCAATCAGGTTCAGGTATTTGGCAGGATCGATTTCTGATTCAGGTGGCAGCTTCAGGAATCAAAGATCGTATATTTTTCTACAATACATACAATGGTTTCTTAAAGCTAGTGTTTATCTAGATACTTCTCAAACTACTATTACCAAGCACTCCTACATGTTAATATTCTACTAAGAGAACGAGCAGCACGAGGCCACGAGCAACCGAAATCACTCGTGAAAACGAGCAACCGAAATCACTAGTGAGAACGAGCAACCGAAGTCACTCGTAATAACGAGCAGCACGAAGCCACTCATGAGACCGAGCAGCACGAAGTCACCCGTGAGAACGAGCAACCGAAGCCACTCGTGCAAATTTATTTACGCACCCAACCGAAGTTGAGCATGCAAAATACGACTAAATTTTACTTTCGCAAAATGTAATCGGCTCTCCACTTATACTTAGTCATGTATCAACTTTATGAGAATTATGTTGCTTGTTGACTGTCAAGCAAAATCAACTGATCAACTAAAGCAGTTATTGCACATGTGTAAATGAGTTTATCGTTTTATATTTTTAAAAAGACAAATTACTTTATTTTAAATTTTTTAACTTTCATTAAATTGAATTATTTTTAAATTTTTAATTATTTGTTTTTGGCGGGAATTCACAGGACCCCGGGAAATTTAAAAATCAATTCCGATTTTTTGGGAAAAGAAAAACTCTAATTTGTACCCTACACCACCAAAGCTGTTTGGAGCTCTATACGTTTGTACAGACGCACAGAAAAAAAATCTCCAATTCCTCATCTTAAAATATGCCGTTCGACTTCGAATCACTTTCTGAGTCAATTAAACGATTTCCGTCTATCTAGGTGGCTGGCTGTATATATAAATTTGTGCGCAACCTACAGGTTGTAATTTAGAATATATCTTATGTCGTATTTAGAAAAAATGATAGTTTTTAAGGGGATTGGTCCATAATTTACCATAGTTCCCATATAAGGTCTCTTCCGGTAATAATCTTAAAGTTCATAAATCTCATACAAGTTTGACTATCAATATAATATACATACGTACGTTTTATGGAACAATATATCCCATTTATTACAACAATCGGTCCACAATTGGCCACAGATCAAACATGAGATCCTCTCCGAAAATTCCTTTGACGCATGTAAAAAATGGTTTAGGGCAAGAATTCTCACAAGCATCAGCTTCACGAAACCTTTGAGATAATACAACTCGAGAATGACTCAACACAATTTTTGTGTAATAATTTAACACCAAGTCATAGGTTTGAAATACGATTTTAATGTTTGATATCAAACGTGTTTTACAAACAATATTGCAACATAGACTAAAGTTTTTAAATTTAATTTTAATTGTAATTGAGGCTAATAAAAAAATTAAGTAAATGATAATTGCTTATTTTTAATTGTTATTGTTAATAATTCTTAAATCTAAAAAATAAATGGAGTTTTCTTAATTTTATATATTTTCAAGAGAAAATATTGACTTCTTATATTATTCTTAAATCAATCTTAAACCTAAAAATAAAACTTAATTTAGAAAAATATACTACAACTTACACTCATAAAAAATGATTAAACTTAGAACTAAGTAATATAAGCTCTGTTCCAGAATTACTTAGATTTAATCTTTTTAGTCAGAAAATGTTGTCTGAATACTTTTGTACTTAATGGATTTTCTGAAAATTTCTGAATAAAACCTGTAAAACTAACTAATATTGAAACAGTCCTATAATTTTATATTTAAGAGTTAGATATGTTTGAAACAATTTTGATAATACATTTCTCAATTTGTGAATAAATTTCTCCTTTTTTTTTTTTTTTTTTGTTTATTCTCAAACCTTTGACATTTGAGAAGAAGTTTAATTTTATATTATCGTCAATTTGAGATTTAGGTTTCGTATGAAAAAAATATAACATAAATTATAATAGAAATCGTAATTAAAGTACTGTTAGTCTAGCTGTCCTGTTTCCCATTTAGAACTAATAATAGGTCACACTTTTTAAGGTAACTTAGCAAAAAGGGTACATTTCCACCAAAGTGTGAAAATTGATCCATAATTGAATTAATATCTCAAACAAACATTTGCAATTTTGTTTACTTTTCATTTCTACCATTTTATATTTTATGAGAACATAAAAATAAGTGAATGTGTATTATATATATTACCTTTAAATTAAAAAAATGCTTTAAATTTTTTGTTTAAGTAAATGGTCTTCGCGACCATCTTGAATGTTTGTATGGATCCATTGCGGACGCCTATTTGAGAACCGTTGGTCTAAGATATTTTGTGGTCCTACTGGTTTCATTGTTAAAAAAAATGTTTATTATTCATTCTTATTAATTTTTATTTTCAAATATTAAAAATACATCAACGAATTGATTAGAGATTTAATTTTTGTTATCGAACTTAAAATGTAATTTTATTCTTTTTTTTAAATTTCTAATTTTTAACCATAATATCATTAAAGGTAAGTTTTCTGCATTAATATCATTTAAAAATATATTTTTAACGTCAAATATCACAAATAATTTATATATTTAAAAAACAAAAAAATCTATTAATGTTTTGCTAATTAAAAAATTTTTAATGAAATGGTAAAAATCACTTCTCAGCAAAAAATTTAAGTGGTTCAAAGTGACTTTTCATTCTCAATGGTGTCATTCCATTCAACACCAATGCGAAAAAATACAAATTTGGTCCTACCTATTCGAATTTAACGATATTCGGTAGAATCATTATACTCATCACAACTAAGACTGTTACAAAATTTCAGATAATTTTATCAAGTGGTTCGAGAAATATAGCGATTTGAGAGCCAAAAAATTTACAAAGTTATATACACAAAATTACAAATATCTTTCAGAGTATTTATGATACAAGATTAATTGAAATGTTCACGGGTAAATTTCTCAAAAAATGGTCTTTTTAAAAACTCAAAAAATGTACTCGTATGTTAATGATAAAAATGTTTTTTTATACCCTTGGTTATTGACATTCTGGGACTCGCAATAGTTTATGAATTATTAGAAAAAATGTCATAATAAATACAAAATATTTATTTAAATTTGTTTTGCTTCGTTTATAATCCAACAGAAAAATCGCAAATTGCTTCCATAAATCATTCAAATTTAATGATATTTGGCAATAATATTAAGTCCCAATACGATACTTAGAAGAAAGGCTTCATCGTCTATATATATATATATATATATATATATATATATATTTACAAATTTAATAATACTATTTTTGACAAATTTCATTACCACATTTTTGGAAAATAACCCCAAAAATATGAAATTTTTTAAAGTTTCAAATTCAGATTAAAATAACTTTTTATCGGATAGATATATTTACATGATTATTGCAGAAATATTATTTAGAATTTTATAGGAAATTTAGTGGATATTTTTAAAAAATTTCGGACTCAAATTAAGGCACCCAAGTTAAAAAGCTTAAAAAAACTAGGCAAAAAATGAGGGTAAAATTTGCTTCGACCTAAATATGCGTTTTACAATATTTTTCATTCAAATCATAAATTAATTTTTGACGAATTAAAGAAAATACATATTCGAGGTTACCAATTTTGAAGGTCTACCCCCGTGACCCTCTAGGGACCTGTGCTCTTCCAAATCAACTCGAAAACACCTCAACTATTATCATGTGAAATTTTATTTAGATATCTGTAATGGTTCACAAGTTACAGAATTATTTAAAAAAAAAAAAAAGAAAAAAAAATCGTTTTGGGACCACTGTACAGCGTGCCAATAAACGAATTTTAAAATTTGTTTGAACCCCAAAAGCAAACGAGTTTGAAAAATAGTTCTTATGTATGTATTTGTATATAGTTCTAATAGTTTCATTTATAGTTACTAAAATTAATAAAAATTAAAATAATTTACAAATTGTAATACATTCCCGTAAATAAATTTTATATATAAAATAAATAAACACAAGATATTAATTAATTGCACGAAACAAACTAATTTCTTAATAATATAGATCTCCGTTGTACATTTTTCAGTTTTAAATTTTCCATAAGAAACATTTCTAATGAAGGTGGTATTGGTTACGACACTGCAGTGCATTATTTATCGAGCTTTAGAGTAATAAATAATTTGAATGCCAAATTTATTATAAATTTGTGTCTACTTAAAGATAGATGGAATTTTAGTTTGTTTTTTTAAAACTGCATGCGTCTTTGAGTATTACGGAAGTTGATCACCAAGAAAACCGCCAACAGGAAGCCGAAAAACTATTAGAATAATCAGAAAACAAGAAAAGCAAATCAGAATAGTATTACATATATAAATAAATCGTATTTTCTTTCAACTAACCTCAAATGCTACACAAATCCATGATAATATAGCAAAACGATAAAATTCTTCTTCATAATATTTAACCATTTTCTCACTGCAACCTTCTGTAAAGAGATTGTGAATGTCCGAGGAATCCTTATCTGCATAACAACTGACTGGAATTTGTTTGTTCAGGAGCACATAATCGTTGGAACTTGTTTTGCCACAGCAATCATGATTTGTTTGTAATTCATCCATAGCATTTGTTTCCCAAGCCTTATTGACTGCTTCAACGCCATTATGTTCGCCACTGTTGATTCCAATGATTGCGATAGCAATGTTTATCAAGGTCAATACCAATAGGAATACAGCGCACTTTAAAAAAGCAATTTATTATTTACTGTTTGCTGCACGAACATACATACAAACATATATATGAATAAATTAAATTTATTTCTTCTACTTACAGTCGCCGTCAGGCAGACAGATTCTCTTATGGTTGCAAAAATGCCTAAAAACGCAAAAATTACACATAGAGATAAAGTTGTGTAATAGCCAATGGATAATTCTTCTTGAAAATAGTCTGGATTAAATGAGATCCATATTATGCCTCCAATAGAAATTATCTGTAAAAAAAAAGACAAAAATACAATAATTTAATTTCAATACCAAATTTTAAGTATGTCTTATAAAAAATATAAAAAGAAAAAATGCATACAAATTTTAACTTTCAGGAAGTATATATGTATATAAATCTCCCTAACAGAAAATTAATAAAAGTAATGAGTAAAAGTGATAATGATTTGAATCAATAATCGAAATTGACAAACATGTTGTGTTAAAAGTTTAAAATAAATGGCAAAAAATAAAATATCCTTACGCACCCAATACCATACATGGGAGTAATTCATTAAATCAACTAATTAATTGCCGATTTAATTACAATTAAATTGACAACAACCATATTTGTACTTTTTTTCATAACCATTATTAAAATAATAAAATCATGATCATTAAAAAATAATTAGATTGATATTATTATTTATCGCAAATTTTTCATAAATTTTAAGCATTTTTTTTTTTTTAATTTAAGTATGTTCTCATTTATTCTTCTATTTATTTGGGAAACTTATTTTTGCATAATTTTTAAAAATATAATATTTTATATAATTCAAAACTAGCTACAAAGGAAATTTATATTTTAGCGATTTAAAATTTTTATTAAGCGACATTAAGCCAATCCAAAAGTATTAGAAACATATTTAAAAAATTTGCATGTATGCCAGAAATAGTAGCAAATTCGAATAATATAATTTATTTGGTAAATTGTGTTTAAATGGATTAATATTCTAAATAAAACTAACAATAATAACTAACTATAAAGAAAAAATCTGTAGATTTCTAACAAAACTACTAAATTTTAATTTTAAATTTTTTTAGAAAATCTAAAAAACTGTTTTAAAAATAAACAAATACTATGGAAGAGTCAATTTTTGGAGATCTATATCTTCAAAGCGACAATCGTAGAAAGACGCGCATTAGTTTAAATGATGCGCCTTCAAAATCAATATTATATGTATGATTAAAAAAAGTTTCAAATTGTCATCGCTCGACTTAAGATGTAGATGAAGAATTTTATTTATTTATTTATTAAGGATTTTTCGTTCTGTGTATACAATAAAAAAGATTTTATATGTATATTAACTAATGATTGCATGTTTCTTGCTCTAGTTCTAGTTTGTTTGTAATTTATATTCTATGAAATAATTTGCATTTTATACCCTTCACCACAGGTGTTAAATTTGTTATTCCGTTTATAATTTTCACAATATTCATCTAAGATCCCAAAAAATATGTATTTTCTGGATCCTTATTGATAGGAAAGTCGACATAACGATGTCCGTCTGAGTGTTGTAATCATTTTTTAGAAAATTATAGGGAATGATCCTTAAAATGACGCTATGAAAAAGTCAGCAAATTCGGTCCATTATTGGCCGAGATATCAAAAAATAATAATAATAATAATAATAATAAAACCGAAAAGGCCTCTAAAAACGTATTTGTTTTCGAAAAACAAAAAAATGAAAAAAATTGATTCATTAGTAACTGAGATATCGTTCAAAAACGCAATTTTTTTGAATTAACAATATCGGTCCATAAACATAAACGAGTTAGCAAAAAAAAGTAGATAATTTTTTTTTAAGTATAAATGTGAAAATAAAATTTCTTATTTGTTGGTAAATTGGTGAAGGGTATACAAGATTCGGCACAGCCGAATATAACGCTCTAACTTGTTATAGTAAACATTGATTGATATTAATTAAACGCTAAAAATAGATTTATGATTCATTAGATATTCTTAAGAGATTATATTATATTTCTTTAAAATATTACTGCAAATTATGTACAAATGTTTATGAGTAACGATTTTGAGGTAGACCTTATGATGCACCATTTAAGCTTAACTATAGCCATTGTCATCGTTTGATAATATCGGATTAGATTATGTGATTTTTTTCGTAATTGAAAAATTCATAAAAACCAATTGTTTTAAGCGATTTTTTTTGTTGCCATCATTTTGCATCATAAATATGACAAGAACAAAATATAAGTAAAATAATAGTATTTTATGAGTTTTACAACTCTGAAAAAAGAAAATCATATACTCTATAATTCTCATCAGAGTTTGTCATTTTATTCCTAATTAAATATAGTATCAGAAAAAAAGTTGAACAAAATATGTTTCTAATAAATTGTGTATGAAAAATGGCTGCAAAATAAAAAAAAGAAAAAAAAATGCGAATAAAAAAAAAATTAGTTTTTTTCTTTATTTAATATCTTACACAGTTTTGCTATGAATAATTTACGAGCATTAGTTTCAAAACACTTTTTTTTAGTAATTCCGTAATTTTTGATCCGTTAAAGATATCTTAATAAAATTTGATATGGCCCGAGTTGAGCTACTTTTCAGTCGATTTGGAGAAGCATAGATCCCTAGTGGGTCAGGGAGGTAGTGGGCACACATTCAAAATTGTTCATGTGATTTTTTTTTTTTTAAATCGCCAAAAATTCATTTATGACTTTTTTGCAAAGAAATTTTAAACATACTTGATAGCCCTTATAAATTTCTAGAAAAATAAGCTTACATGTGAGGTTATCTCTTTAAATTTAAGAGATATTTAGGTCGATACGAATTTTTCTCTCATATTTGGCCTCGTTTTTCTCAGTTCATTTAAACTTTTCTTTTATTGTTAACACAATATGAATAGCAATATTTTATTATTCATAAAATGTCGCTTCCTGGAAAATTTAAGTTTTCATTACCGTTCCATTAGAAAACAACAGATAGTCTAGAAAATTCCAAATGCTAGGACGCAAATAAACTTCAATACAAAGATATTTCCCTAAATTTACGCATAGAATGTGTAACTTTTTTAATCTATAAGTATTTTTTAAATAATTCTTAGGATCAGAACGATGTTATATGTTTTTTTATACAAAATTACCAAAAAATTTGGTAATGAATTTAAGTAATAGTGATATTCATACCTAATCTTGACAACCTTAACCCAGTAGCAGAGCAGTTTAAGGAATATTATTTTATCTCAATGCGAGAATTAATAAGACGGTTAACCAGTTAACCGGTTTTTTCTAGAAGTTATCACTTCCATTCAAAAAATTTATTTCTTAACAAAAATATTATATGAAAAAAGGGTGTTAAAATTTTGTCGAAATCCACTTTGTAGGTAGACCTCTTTCAAATACAACTGTTTTAAAAAATGAAGTAAACTATTATTACAAATATTGAATTTAAAAAATCTTAAAACATTTAAATTGTTTGTAAGAATGTTACAGGTATTAAAAGAAAAAAAAAACTACGTCAGTTGATATTTATATTTCAAGATAATTATACTTAACTATTTGTTTAAACTCAGTAAAAAAAGGTCTAAAGTTTTTAGATACACTATCATGACATTTTGCAAAGAACGTAGACTTTTATGCGCTTCGAAATAAGCCTTACTACAATGCACTAGGGTAAGCGAATAAGTTCGCTATTGTAAGTAAGAAAATAATATCTGTATGTATAAGTTAAAAAACAGCATATACGTGAAACTAATATACGTGCTTATTATAAATTAAATGTTAAAACTCGCCATACAAAAATTCATGCCATTTGTAAGGGAATGTGAAAATGCCATTTTACTTTTCTTCCTTACAAACTTGCTTCGGTCGAAGCTCAATTTTTTACTGAAAACTTACAGAAATAATTTTAATTTAACCTTAAACTATATTTAAAAAATATAACAAGTAATTAGACTTTATAAATATTAATCAGTTAAACAATTATTCCTAAAGTTCCATCCAAATATTAGAATTTTGGATATTTGACATTCGAAAAGGTAACAATTTGAAAAAATCGAGAGTACTTAAACAGAAAAACGGCTTTAAAACAGGTTGGAAAACCGTGTGATCACCCTAGTTTAGAGTTGCCAGACAGCCTTGATTGTCAAGGTATTTTAGGAGTTTAAATTTTATTTTTCAAGCTGAAAATAATTTGTAGTTATATAAAATGTTGCGCAGTGGTTCTTTTCGAAAAAAAATCTGTATTTGACTGAAATTTCACATGGCCAATCCTAAGGTATATTTCAATTTATTTAGCGGCTTTGAAGGACAGGACCTTCAAATTTGGTCACCACGGGTATGAACATTTTTTTAAAAAATCGCCAAAATTTAATTACATAGACACTCCTTTTAATTTTCTACAAAAAAGAGCGTGTGGTATATCTCTTTTACTTCAAGACCGAAGTAAAATTATTACCCATTTTTTGACATGTTTTTTTAGTTTTTTCAACTTGGCGGGCTCAATTTGATTTGTAAAATCTTTCTAAAATATTCCCTACATTCTGCACAAAATTTTAAATAATTCTCGTACATTATTTTGAAGTAGAAAATTTAAAAAAGCGTGATTTTTTGTGATTTTTCTCAATAAGGAGGTGATATTCTTTCACTTTAAAATCAATTACTTTCCACAGGATCATACACTTTTTCTATGTTTCTAAAAGAATACTTAACGCAAATGCATGTCAAGTAAATCCGAGGGCATTTGGGGTAACATTTTCCCCGCTAGCCCTTTCAGAATTTCGTTAATTTTATTTTTTTTTTTTATTTGTGTCAAAACTGAAATTAAAAAAACTGATTATATACCAATGTATGTTCGCTATACACACAAAAAATATTTAATAAGCCACGTTGATAGTGCCAAGGTGACCATTTTACTGAAAAAAGTCAATTTTTAAAACAAGTTTTCCCCTGTTTTAGAGGAGAACAAGTTTCTAGTTCGTCCCGGGGCAGGGTAAGAACCTCCGAAATTGGTTACCTCGGATATTAGTAATTTATTAGCTTTAGGTTTATATTCCTTAAAATAAATATTCTTATTAAAAAACATAAAACTTATATTGTATTTATTTCAGTGTATTTTATTTTATTTCAACAAAATATTCATATTCATTCGTATCGTTTCTATCGCATTCTATGTTTTTCGTGAGGATATATATTTCCCTTTTTTCCCAATAGCACTAAAGCTATCCATCTATCTATCTATATATCTATATATCTATATATCTATATATCTATATATCTATATATCTATATATCTATATATCTATATATCTATATATCTATATATCTATATATCTATATATCTATATATCTATATATCTATATATCTATCTATCTATCTATTTATTTATCAATCTATCTAGCACTAAAGCTATCCATCTATCTATGTATATATCTATATATCTATCTATCTATCTATTTATTTATCAATCTATCTATCTATCTATTTTTCAATCAAAAATTTTCATACCAACTTTGTGGGTCAACCCCCTGTCCCGCTAAGAACCTGTGCTCCTTCAAATTATTTGAAATACACCTCAGGATTTGCCATGTGATTTTTTTTTTTTTTTGAACCACTGATGATGCTGATAAACCTTATTTAAATATTTTACAGAATACAATGCCTTCTGTTTTATTTAATTTTATCTAAATGATCTTAAGATAATCTTAGAAAATACATGAATCGTTTTACAAAAAAGGACTGTTTAAAAATTAAACAATTATTATTCTTTACAAATTGAGCACAATATGTTATATATGGACTACTGTTTCCTCGCAAACTTTCAGAACAAATTATTTTATACGATATATTAAAGATGTGAATAAATGTTCAAAAACTATAATAATGGACATTCAAATATTTGTATTGAGTCGATATAATCCAAGGTGTTCAATAAATCTTATTTATTATTTCAAATTAAAATTGCAAAACTTTAATATCGCATTTTTTAATATGTTTCCCGGGGCCTACACGGATATGCCATGTAAACTCTTATTTTCTCAAAAATTTTTAAATTTATATATTCTGAAATTTTAAACTGTTTTGTTTTTTTTTTTTTTTTTTTTTTTTGAGAGGTTTAAGTATGGAGGAAATATTTTTAGAAATCAACTTGCTTTGTCGGAATGTCAAGCAATTCGAATCTGGCAACCCTACACTAGTACTATTACATTGTCAATGTCACCAATTCGTTTACATCTTTTTTTTGTAAAATAAAAAATAAAATATACAATAAAAACAACTGCGCCCAGACTTTATTACATTTTTAATTACATCAATTACTCTACACAATGAATCCTTTCCCTACTTTGACCTAAATAAAATCTAGTATATGACATCATTGATTAGATACAACAAATACAACTAATTAATGAAAATGTAAAGTAAAACGATGATTAATAAATAAATTCAGCATCTTAAAAGAATGAAATCTATAAATATTAGGAGAGGGAACAATAAATAGAAAGTTGTAATACTACAAATACCGTATAATTAAAATTTTTTGAAAACAAATATATATTAATAAATTAAAATTAGTTAGGACCTACCCCTTGATTTTACACAGATCTTATAGGTTTTCTTCTTTAAAAATAAGACACACTAAAATGGTGAATCTTAATCGTCGGAAAAATATAAACTCATATATTTATACCCATCATCAAAAACTATGGATTTGTCATTTCGTGTATAATAGAATGAAATATTCGTCTAAGTACATATGTATATATTCTGGGTCCCCTTAAAAATTTAGGATAATCTAGCTATGTTTCACATCGATAAGGTTTCTTTGGTATTATGGGCAAATTCGGTACACAAACAAAAAAATTATGGGCCAAATACTAGAAAAAATTCATATCGGTCGTTACTCTTCTTCATAGAAATAAAAAATGGACGTCCTTCGCCCAATTTACAGCCCATCTCCCATTAAGAAGAAGTTTCAAATTATGGAAAAAATATTTTTATTTGTTACATTAATTAAATTATATTTTAATAATTTTATTAAAATAATTGCAATTGTTCTTAAAAATGTCTTACGATTAGAAGCATAAAGGTTACACTATTGATGATTATTTGTTGAAATTATATCTCCTCGATACTCTGAATAATGATTGTACATTCTAAATCGAATTATTGAGATTTCTGTATTAATGACTCTTTTTGTCCTTGAGTTATACTATAAACCTTGTTTTGTTCTGAACTGAAATCGAAGGTTAAAAAATCTAATCATAACCAAGAAAAAAAAATCCTAGGGCGCAATTCTTACTCTTCCACACACATCATATTTTAAATAATATATAAATAAAAGAATAATTTTAATCCGGATTATATAACTTTCAGTAAGTTTAGAAATGCAGTCTGGATTATAGAATAATATGGATTAGCTTTACATATTCATACAAACGAACTTTTATTGCCATAGCTTGCAAAATCGTTAATCACTTCTATAATTATTTAATTGTTATATTAATTTGATTGATTTAACAAATAATGTAAAAAAATTCTTTTTTGTGGCCATTTTTGAATAAAAATATAAAAAATCTTTTAGTAAGAAATCTATATTTAAAATTATAAATTATTTTTTATTAATTCAATTGTTTAAAATATATTTATGAATGAATAATTTCTCTGTTAAATCTACATGTGACTGAATGTCTGATGATTCTGAGTGTGCAGTGATTAAGGTGACAATAAATTGTTAATGTCCACTTATTGTAAGTTTTTAACATTTCCATATGATTATTGCAAATCCCAACTAAAATTCAAAACCATTTAAATAATATTACCTTAATATTTATATACAATATGTAAATATTTTTTATCTAAGTATAATTCAAATTTATTTATTCATTAGCTTTAAAAAATAAACAAAATTAAAATGTTTATAAAACTTGAAAGATTTTAAATAAAAACAAATACTAATATTACGTTTTTAAACGCACGTTTTAGTGACCCTGTTGGAAATTCGTTGGAATTATGTTAACTTGTTTAGATAAATTAAATAATTTGACAAATTAGTATTAAATAAAAGTAAAAAAATATGTAGTTTTTTTTTCATTATGTGTAAATAAAAATTAATATATTCCTAAAATTGTAAAACAGAAAGATATTCACAAACATAATAGTGAAAGGGATTAATTTTGCATATTAAAAAATTTAAATTTAATTAATTAGTTTCGGATTAGTTAATTTTACAAAGTCAGTAATAGCTTGTTTTTATAAAATGTAAATTGAAGTCGATTCTATAGACAAAGTGATTATTATTTTTTGTTTTTCAAAAAAATTTTGGAAACAAGTTCATATTCGGTTGTTTACAAAAAATAATTTCCTTTTCAAAAATATTGTATTCTTATTTTATGATCAACAAATATTCAGAGGATGACCGCTACTCATGCGGAAAGATGTTTTATTATAAACAGGGCAACAAAAAAAAACTTTATGTAAAAGATCAGCATTTAAAGCTTGTTAAAAATCTAGAATGTCTTTAAACAAATGAACTTGATATAACAGAATTGCCGAATTTCTAAAAATAAAAAACAACAAAATATTTATAGCTGTATATATTTGAGCAATGTTTGGAAAGTGAAATATAATTTAAGTATTAATTTTATACGGATATATGCACAAAAGAAATGTAAATATGTTTTTAAGACCAAATTAAAGCTAAGAATGTTAGCCTTGTTAACGATTTTTAGGCGTTTTTAAAATTTCAATATCATTCGAAATTTTTCATTTCAAATAAAACTGTTACTTTGGAATTTTCAATTAAACGTTTAATAAGACAATTTTTTGTATTCATGTAATAAATTTAAGAGAAATCTCTTTATAAATAAAATTAAATACTGAAATATATACAAATAAAATATCCTAACATTTTGTTTTAAAGGACATATGTATGTATATCTTAAGAGAAAGAATAAAGTGAAGTTAATGATCTCTAGTTTTTGGGAAGCTAAAGTTATTTAAATTATCAAAAGTGTATCAAAATTCTTATTTCCCTTTTTTTAATTATTGTGCAAATTAATATTATTTGCTCTCAATGAAATTTAGCCATGTTTATTAGATGCTGTTGTTTATTAAATCTGAGATAGAAGCAAAATAGACGCATCTAATACCAAATGGAATGTACTTTACTTTATTATATATAGTTTAGGTGTTAATATTATAATTTCTTTTAATTATGAACTTGTTGAAAATCAAATAAATATATTTTGCAACTAATTGATTCAATTGAATTTAATTGATGTTATGAAATTTTATTGCAAATTTAATGTTTCTAAACTGTAAAAAAATATAGTTCAATTATAAGGTGTGCGTACTAAATAAATATGTACATCACACATTTTTTTAATAAATTCTTTTTACCGAAATATCTTTGAGAGATGCATATATTAGTTTATATGCATAGTGGTGTAAATTTTAAATATTAATCTTTAATTTTTGAAATTCAGAGTCAAAAGATTTTTAAATGCCCTAAAATGTTCTTAGATTTTTTATTTTTTTTTTATCTTATATAAACTTTTGGAATCTCTGTAATTTTGTAAAGTCAATCATTGGCTGTAAATTTGTTTGATTATGCATTTACAAGTCCATCGTTCAAACGTCAAGTAAATAAATATAATAATTTTAATGTCAACGATGTCTCACCTGTTGATCTGATGATAATTATTTCCAATGACTTGAATCACAAAAATTAATTTCCATTTGGGAATAAACTAGTACATAAATGCTGTATTTCTTTGCATTTGTCAAATAATAATAATAATTATAAATATATATATATATATATATATATATATATATATATTTATATATATATATATATATATAATTTTTTTATTTTTGTTAAATGACATCATGCTCAATGTCACATAAAATACAAAAAATAAAAAATTATAAATTTTAAAATTAACAACAAAATGTTTAAATATGACTAATAGAAGATCAAAGATACAATAGAAAATGTGTGCAGTTAAGCAATTTTTAACAAATTTTAAATAAAAAAAATTTTTGTTTTTTAAAAACTAGAAACTCACCGCCAATAAAATATTAAAAATAATGGAAGCAATTTTAACAGTAGTGGTGGCACAGCCCATATTGATTAATTTTTATGATTTTCTTGTTTTAAAATTGTTATTTTAATTTAATTTTAATACCTTTTGGGTGTTTTACCAAAATATTTTGTATATATATATTTTTTTTTAAATTATTTATATTTTTTGTTATTTCTAAATTATTTATTATTTTTTTAATTAAACTGTTAGTTAGTTAGTCAAGATATTTATCAAGATATTTATTCGAATTTTTAGACTTTCACGTTTCGTGTTCAATTAGAAACTAAAAACAAAAAGTTTGTTACTTTTTTACACCGTTTGTAGTGATTGAGCGAACGCGCGTTTTAGTGCCATAGATGAGCTCAGACAAAAAAGACGAAGAAAAAAATGAAAACAGAAACTGAAACAAAAAACAAGAAAATACATACCAAAATGAACACACACAAAACAAAACAAATACAATAACTAAACAAACCTGAAATAAATTGATACAAAATAATAATGACGTCAGACACACGCACACAAACAATCCAATTTTGATAGAAAAAAAAAAGAATAAAAAATAGAAACATTTCATCTAGACAGGCACCATTGGAGGAGCGTAGTATTAAACATTATTACGAGTCACACAAATAGACAGTTTTTTTCCTCACACATAATATTTTTCTAACACAACACAAATAACAGCACGAAAATATTGTATTAACAAAAACAAACATTCATCATTAACTTGGTCCAATATCAAATTATGTATTGGAATGTTATCAACAGTTTTCGTCAAAGAATGAATTCATTTTTCACTCTTCTCACAGCTGCCACAAAAGTGTGGCAGCAATAAATTAAGTAATTTGACGATTTTTGATATGTATAATCGGCAATATTATTTATTTTGATGATTTTCTTAACGAAAATAAATTTTACTGCATAAATATATATCAACGACTACATAATTTTTTTTAATTTTTTAATAAAATAGCACATGAGCAAGTTAATCAAAAGTTAAAAAAGTATCATTATTGTGAGTTATCTACTCACAAATTTAAAATTTTTTTACAAATTTACAAATTTTAGTTGATGAAATAAATCACAATTAAGAGCTTTCTGTTAAATTAAAATAAAAAGACGATACGATAGGATTATAAATTATTTGACATTGAAGTTGATCGAATAAAATTTCACAATTTTTTTAACTAGTTATTCGAATAGGGAATAAAATATATTATTGGAATAATTATTTACAAGTTAAAAAATTGTAAAAACTAGCATTTTGCAAATCATTTTTTGGTTTTATTAACATAAAATAAACCAAAAAATAACAATTCATTAACATAGAACAAAAAATATACAAAAATTGAGACCATATTCAAATTATAGACAAAATATATAATTATATTAAATTTCTTTTAAAGTAATAATTCATAAAGAACATAATTAAGCTTTTTGGCTTAAAACGATTATTGTTTTTTTTTTTTTTAATAAAAGCAGATGTGGAAAAAATCCTTTCACTTACTATTGATGGTAGCAATACATTAAGAATAGCATTAAAAGCAAATCTAGTTTTCCTATTTTTTTAGATTTTTTTCTAAATAAAGTCAATGATCATCAATATTGCTAAAATCTATTTTTTAAATTTTTAATATTACCTATTAATTAACTCAACTCAATGAGTTAACGAACCATCGTTATATATTTCAGAATCCTCAGTTATTTCCACATCACTTGAATAATTAAAATAATTTTTTAAATAAATATTAAATGGAAAAATCTCTACAATAAAACTTTTGTATATACTTTTGTTTCACTTTTTGTAGAATATTTGACAAAATTAATATGTACTGAAAATTTCCAGAATTTATTAATAACTTCCACTTATCTCGTTTATTTTAAATTTAGTACATTTGATAAAATCTTTAGAAAAGGTATTATATATTATATTATATTATATTATATTATATTATATTATATTATATTATATTATATTATATTATATTATATTATATTATATTATATTATATTATATTATATTATATTATATTATATTATATTATAGATTCTATATATATATATATATATATATATATTATTGAATAATTTAAAATTTATTTAACTTTCTTTCTTATTTTTTGTTTTCTTTTAATTTAAACAATTTTAAAAATTATATGATGTAACATCGCTCGCAAATATAAAAAGTTTGTCCTTAAAGTACCAAATAGTACAAATTTTACATTATACGCAATTTTTGCATTTCTTACTTTCATTTGTTTAACTGTAAAATAAATTTAAGAACTTTGAATAAAATTATTAAAATGATTAAACAAAATTTTAAATAACTAATTAATTAGAATTTAGATTAATTATAGTTGTAGATTAATTAATTAACTGATAAGTCAGTATACAAATTGACTAAATTTAATTTAATTAAATTAAAATTAGGAATAACCGATTAATTGTACATCCCAAGTATAAATTAATTTTAATTAGCAGTTTGTTATTTATTTGCGGGTCAGTATCTAAGTTACACTTTATATTTATTTATTTAGTTTAAGGAACTTTTTCCACTTATTCACAAAACCTTTTTTTTACGATCTTTAGGGAAATGTTTTACGCGTAATTGTTGATCAACTATATTGACAGTGGGTTGGGGATGAAGTTTGCTGCGTTGAAGGCATTAATAGCTAATATAAGGGATGATGATGCTTGTTCCCTAGTGAGAACACCAGCATTTGACAATTTCCCAATGTCTTTTTCCTCTCTATGTATGTTTGTCCATTAATCTTTGTTGTAAAGCGTGATCCATTTTGAGGTTCATTACTTTTTTAAAGAAAAAAAAACCACAGAAAATTCAAATTTATTGGGGAATGTTTATTATCATTTGAAAGAACATTCTTTGGCATTTATTTTTTGAAGATTATGTCTATCAAATATTGGCCGTTGCTACGTCGCAGATGGTCCATCCGTTGAGTCCAAGTTTCGATGACTCGTTCGAGCATTTCGACTGGTAACTGGCAAATGACACGCGTGATGTTTTTCTCCAAGGCCTAAATCGAAGCGGGTTTGTCCGCATAAACTTTAGACTTTACATATTCCTGCAGGAAAAAGTCTGACGGTGTGATATCACACGATCTTGGTGGCTAATCGACCAGCCCAAAACGTGAAATTATGTGCTCACCGAAGTGTTCTCTCAATAAATCCATTGATTGATGCGATGTGTGTGAAGTGGCGCCGTCTTGCTGAAACCAAATGTTGCCGAGATCACGAGCTTGATTTTCAGGCATCAAATAGTCCGTTATCATGGCACGATAACGGTCGCCATTGACGGTTAAATTCGCACCGGCATCATTTTTAAAGAAATATGGACCGATGATTCCACCAGCCCACAAAACACACCAAACCGTTGTTTTCTCTGGATGAAGTGGCAGTTATTGAATCTCTTCAGGTTGCTCTTCGTCCCAAATGCGGCAATTTTGTTTGTTTACCTTTCCATTGAGCCAGAAATAGGCCTCATCGCTGAACAAAATTTGCCTCGAAAACGTCGGATCTTCTTGGAACTTTTCAAGAGCCCATAGAGCGAAGCGATGTCGCTTGAGCGGCTTCAGTTGCTGCACAAGCTGTATTTTGTAAATAAAAGTTTGCTTTATTTTACCAATTTGTAAAATTTTCGCCTTGCCTCCGTATTCTGAGCTTTGTGACTAATTACAAAACTTTAACAAATAACAATTAAAAAAACAATTTTCTTGAAAAAATGTCAAAAAACTAAATTTTTTCATAATTTTGTCACTGTAACAAAGTTCAGAATACAGGTATTAGTGTTAATTTATATTGGATTACTTCAAGAAATTTCAACTTGTAGCAAGAAATATATAAATACGAAAGGCTTAAATGTATTATGTTGTTGTTAAATAATAAAACCCATTTATTTTCTAAAAAAAAAAAACAAATTTTGTTTCAACTGGCAACATAGTGTTTGGTCTCTATGTGCATACTCTATAGCATTTTCTAAAAATAACAAGGTAGCCCTCTCTCTCATTTTGTCGCCATGATAACCATCTGACGTCTAAGCCAACACTAACTTTATTCTCATAAATCGTGCTACCGTACAAATTTAAAACAAATCCGAGTTTTTTGTTTACTTTTCTATGTTCATGTACATGGAGAAAATTATTAAAAATGATCAATATTAAAATCTTGACAAAATTTCTTACTTTTAGAAAAGCTTTTTTCTAAGTCCAGTGATATATACATTTTAACTAAGCAACTTTTAATTTAAGAGATATAAAGATTCAAAGTTTCGTCATTGTAAACCGATCGAATAAGATGTATATCATTTGAAAGTGCTTTCAAATATCTATTAAATTATATTCGAAACAAACCAATTTATTGATCCGCGAAATTGCAATATTTAATAGTTATTTATTCTTTTCTGAGTTTTTTAATTAAAGGACTGCATAGTGGGGCAGAATCGAAATTTTTTGGAAATAAATCTGTAACTTCTGATCGGCTGGTTGGATTTTCATGAAATTTGGTATAGGCGTAGCAGAGGAGTGTACAATGTTATGTTTGGAAGGGGGCACAACAATCCCCTCAGGGGCGGAGCTAAGCGAGCTCAAAGTTAGGTCCCTCTGACATAAAAAATTTTTAATCGCTATTTTTATATATTGTTGTAGGCCCTGATAAGACCTATAAAAAACATGCTTACATTACCTATTTATCTCTTATAGTTTTCGAGTTATTTGCGTTTGAATTTTTAAGCGCCATAATTTTGTATGTTCCTGGTCCAGTTTTTTTCATATATATCCTAGTATTTCCGACCGATTTTATTAGTTTTTTTCTTAACTAGTTAAAGAACAAAATTATCTATTGAATAAAAAAATTTGAAGTCGATATCTTTACCGAGTCCAAAAATAAACGATTTTAAATTTGAAAATTGCAAAAAGACTACTTTTTGTGTTTTT
Source organism: Protocalliphora azurea (assembly GCA_932274085.1). Lineage (NCBI taxonomy): Eukaryota > Metazoa > Arthropoda > Insecta > Diptera > Calliphoridae > Protocalliphora > Protocalliphora azurea. The sequence continues at coordinate 86,528,543 of OW026521.1, read as the reverse complement.
TTTAGCCGAAAAAGTATCTACACTCTTTTTTATCTAAAATAAAATTTTCTTTAGCAACATATAATAATTTTGCACTTTTCTGAAAGGTAACTTCACAGAGATGACTTTAAGATAAAAAACAAGCCCAATAACTCAATTGGTCATCATACATACCCTCCTGAATTCGACCCATTTTATATGAAAGTTTTGATTTTAGACCATATTTTCTCAAATCGCAAAGCATGAATCGACAAGCGGAATAAAATGTTTAAATAAAAATCTACGGGACTTCGGAAAAATGTGGATTCTTTAGCCAAAAATGTAAAAAAAATCCCATTTTTGGTAATTTTCATTAGATTATTTCGGAATTCAGGAACACCCTAACCCTGATTGAAATTTGGTTAACGCGCTTTTATTTACATTAATAAGATTCACATTTCCTGCAAATTTCATTAAGATATCTTTATAAACAAATATGTTATTACAATTAAAGAATTTGTATTTTCTCCAAAAACCCCAAATTGGGACTTTGTTTGGTTTATTTCTAAATAGCTCCGCCCCTGGGGGGATTATTGTGCCCCCCTTCCAAACATAACATTGTACTCTCCTCTGCTACGCCTATACCAAATTTCATGAAAATCCAACCGGCCGATCAGAAGTTACAGATTTATTTCCAAAATATTTCGATTCTGCCCCACTGTGGACTGTTATCGCAGAAATATATAGATAAAAAGGTAATATTAAATTTATATTTTATAGATAAAGTTTCCTGTATTTTTTTTAATGCAAACAGTATTTTTTTAAAACATTGAATAAAAAAAGATATTTTTAGTTGAAAATTATTTATTAAATGTATAATTTTTAATATTAAGTAACTGCTGTAACACTAAATACTTCAACAAAAATGCGTTTTTTCAAGATTCAACAATACTATGTATGCGACAAAAGTGGTTATTTGCAACATATAAATTACACATAATAAAAAAATATTCCTAAAATAGTTTTCTCTTTTTATTAATTTGACAACTTTTTTTTTTTTTTTTGTTTATTTTCAAAAGAACAATATCAAATAATTGGCTTAAAAGTCAAAAAATGTTTGTGAGAGCGAAGTGGAATTACCTTCTTATATTTATATATTGCTCTGTAGTTTAAATATTTCCACTATCTTTATTCAATGTTAACATTTCCTACAACAATTTACATATTTCATCTCAGATTCAAATTCAAAACTATTCAAAAACAAATAAATAAATAAAAAAATACGTACCTATTTAACTAAAAAGGCATTCTTTTACTCTAATGGATTTTAAAATTTAATAGATTTCCATGTACCATTATTTATTTTTGTTGTTAATTGTTAGAAAACCATATAAACACATAGAAGAGAGTACATGTGTATGTTTGTTAGTGAGTGCAGATGAGCGCACATCTTGTTTATTTTATCAATGATGATGATATCGTCATTGATGACACTTACATACATTTGAACTTTCTTGTTGTTGTTGTTTATGTAATTAATATGAATTTGAAATTTCTGTCAACAATCGGATGTAAACAAGAACAAAAAAGTTTGTTTTTTAATTTAGATGCCGGCCGGTAAATTTTATTTTAATTTAGAAAAACTTTTCTTAAACCTGTTCTTTATTTGTTGTCAGGGTAGCCAAAAGTAGCAATTATATATATATATATATATATATATATATATATATATATATCTATATATATATATATATATATATATATATATATATATCTATATATATATATATATATATATATATATATGATCAAGTGTGAATACCACATTAGTGATTCTGCTTTTTAAATAGTCAGTTTTTTTGGACTTTTTCCGACTATTTTCCGACTTTTCGACTATGTGCGATTTTATACGATACTTTCGAGACTTTTCGCCTATTTTGACTATTTGTTACAAAAACTTAAAAAATATATAATATATATACAACGCAATCAAATATATTGTTTAACTGACATGCAATGAAATTGTTGGTTACATACAAAAATATATTTTACGATTCTATTTCCAACATTAGATGATGTAGTTAAAATAAAAACTGGTAAGAAATTATTTCATTTAAATGAAGTAAATTTGTTCGACTTTTCGACTTTTTTCGACTTTTTCCGACTTTTACCGCTATTTTCGACTTTTCGACTATCTGGCAACAATAAAGTCGATTTTTCGATAATTTTCAAACCAAAATGTCGATTTCGACATTTTTCAACAAATAGTCGATTATGAACCCTACTTTCGAACTACCACGGCAGCCGTTAACAAATAAAGCATGATATTACTTTGAGAAATATCTTCACCAACGTACAGTGTGCGATCCAAAAAATGAAATGAAAATAATTATGCAATTTTGGAACTAAAGTTATTTTTGTAGATTTATCAACAGAAATCCCGTAATTCCCAAAAAAAACTTTCAAGAATATTTAAAATTGGCTTTTCTTTTTGCTTTTTTGCTATATCTGCCTAACCGATATCAGGGAGCAAACATTTATATTATCAAAAAATTAAAAATATAAAAAATATTAACTTTTTTGATTCCAGCTTTGCGATTGGAGAAATTAAAGCGAAAATTGGAAATATGTGGAAAGAATTGGTCTAGTTCAGTAGACCCTGGTCCTCGAGGGAATCAATTTTCTTAAATCAATCAGTAAATGTTTTGTACTTAATTATCTTTCAGAAAAATATAAATACTATTTATATACTTAAGAAAATTTGTATATAAAAAAACGAAAACAAATCTACTTTTTCCAAATTCAAATGCAGATAATTATTGATTCCATAAAGATTTTCAAAATTCTTTCTGTGCACGATTTCATTATTCTTTGTTAATAAAATATAGAATATTTCCAAAAAATCGTGTGAAATTTACATTTTCTATAGTGAAAAAATTTAACCAAGGTACGTTAAAAAATAAAAATTTTAGTATTTGAAGCCCAATATCTGGTAAACTAAAAGAAATAAGACGACGCTTTAGGAGAATCCCTTCATAGAAAAATCTTTCAAATCAGTTCAGATATAACAAATCAGGATCATTTTAAAAAATGTTCATATCCGAGGTGTCCATCTTTAGCACTCTGTGGATTCGCCCCGGTAAATCTATATGATCCAAACTAAAGTTTAAGGTCGCCTACACCGCTACTTTCACTATGTGAAATTTCACTTAAATCGGACTAGCCGTTTCGAAACTGCATAATTATTTCAATTTTTGATCAGGAACAGTGAGGTTGACCTCGCTTCACTGTTCTTGCCTGGTTGTTGGTGAGGCCGCTTTATGGGAGTTACGTGGTGGTTTACGATTTCACGTGCTGACTGCTTGCAGTAACACGATCACAAGGGTGATCAAGAGAGAATAGCTCCGACCCCTAAGCAAGTTGAAGTATCTTGGCCAGAAAACAAGTATTAGATTGCAACCTGTATGTGTAACAGCATACAGGGGAGTTGGTTGGCGCATTGTACTTCACCCAATGGTAAGACTACCGTGGGGTAAGGCCGTCATGGCAGGTACACATGTTAATCTTGACTACATCTCTGTTAAATTATATAAAACAATATTGCAACAATTTTGATTATCACACAAAGAAAATAATATTTTCTTTCTACTTTTGTTCGATCTATATTAGAATATGCATCGTTTATTTGGAGTCCTAATTCTAACATTCACATTAATCGGTTTGAAAAAGTCCAAATTATTGTATTTTCTTTTTTAAAATTTTCAATACCTCTTACATCTTATGAAAATAAATTTCTTCATTATTATTTCTTCATGGAATTATTTCATTCAGTGTTGATTGTCCAATCCTTCTCAATTGTATTCAAATATCTGTTCTTCAGAGACAATTAAAGAAATATAATATCTTTCATATTGATACACATAGAACTGATTATGGTAGAAATTAACCAATAACTAAATCGATAAGTTTATTTAATAATCTTTATAAATATCTAAATATTAGTGATTCAAAAAATTTATTAAAAAACCAGTTAAATAAATTATTATAATTTTATTATTAGATTTAAGTTGCTAATCTATAAGGATTTGTATTCCGTAGACTAAATAAATAAAATAAAAATAAAAATAAATATTGAAATTTAATTTTATTGGATCGCACACTGTGCTACACTACTGACTAAAATAATTATGCAGTCCAAATAAATGTTTAACAATTTTTTTTCTTTCAATATGTATCTGAGTCCTTGATCAGTGTGGAGTCTTTTGCTGCATTTAGGGGGGACTGGTTATAAGGCACATGATCTGGTACATGGTGCTTAAAGGCCCCAAACTTGAGTGTTCAGATCATGGGTATTATCTCTGGTCCTAGAGTTCCTTAAGGTCTCTCGCGGACCAAATAAATGCAGTGCACTTTAAGGTGGTTAGCAGTAGTGGCGAGGACCTGAATGGTTAGTTAGTGCTAAAATAAACTAACAGCTAACAGCTCCCCTCCAACGCTTATGGAACTAGTTGGTTGTAAACTTTAGAATAGTCTGAGCACGCCATCATTACGTGAAGTGGTCCTCCTTTTACCGGCATGTTCGTGGGAAATAATAGATACTTCCAATTTAAATACAATTCGGACAGATGGTGAACGATCGCAAGACAAGACAGACACGGACGACGATTTAGTGTTGATGTAGGTTCAATGGGATATTCTAGCACAGGAAAGTCAGTTGTTGGGCCTACTATCAGAGACAGATGAGTTTCTGGGCATCTCGAGGGATTCCTTTGCTGGGACTAGTGCCACACAGAAGCTCGGGGATCTTGAATCTGAAGATGAGCACGAGATCACTGTGATCTCAGCTCGCGCTCAGAGTCAAGAGAGAAACCAGGACGCAAGACGCGGTAATGTAAGAAGCGCCAAACGATGTCACAAGTCGAACTAAGGAGGAGAAGGCTGGAAGGTGCAAGCGACCTTCTTCTCCGAGTGCTGTTGGTCAAACCCCACACGGCTCTTCTAAGGCTAAGAAGCATACCTTCCAGCTCCGTTAAGGGCCCCCAAAAGGAGGTTATTAAAACAGCTGAGTCAATAGGGGAACGATCCCACATTCAAAACGAAAGATAGGGAAACGCTTATAGATGTGACACTAGCGGACCAAGGGAGTGAATTTGTCAAGGACTGGAGAGTAGCTATGAATTATGTCTTTTCGGATCAAAGCATGATATCCTTCAGTCCTGACTTTGTCAGACAGATTGGAAGTCCTTCGGTGAGTTAGTTGATAGGGATTTAAGGAATACTGAGGGATGGAGAAATTCAGCTGCGGGAATCGAGGGAGTCGTGAATAATTTCACGGATGTACTTAAGAATAGCTTTGAGCTCAGTTTCCCGGTGATTTACCCTGGCAAAAAGGTGCATCCGAAATGGTGGACCAGTGAACTTAGGGTCCAACGGTATGCATTTAGAAGGCTGTTCAATGGAGCCAAGCTGACGAGAAGTCAGACTGACTGGGAAAAACTTCATTAATTATAAGGAGGACATAAAACGGGCGAAACAGACATCATGCATGAATTTCTATGAATCCATGGACTCGGTTAACGAGTTTTCTAGATTTAGACGGGTATTATCCAAGGACCCGGTGGCACTTGGTTATATACAACGGGCGGACAACTCGTGGACGGAGTCTAGCTCGGAGTCCCTCAGCTTACTGATGGAGACACACTTCCCTGGCTGTAAGGATGTAGAAACTGATGGGACGACAGGTAGTGTCAGTGATAACCAATAGTTCGGACCAGAGGAGGGTGATATCTATGCGATAGAGGAGATGATCCCTGGAGACAAGGTAAGTTGGGCGGTAAACTCATTTGCGCCAATTAAGTCACCGGGCCCAGATGGCATTTTTCCGGCCATGTTACAGAATGTCAAAGATAGGGTCATCTCACTACTCGAGAAAATATTTAGTAAACATCTTAGAGTGAGATATATTCCCAGGGGGTGGAGAGAGGTACGGATCATTTTCATACCCAAAGCGGGTAAAACGACTTACTCGAAGCTCAAGAACTCTAGACCGATCAGCTTTCAAGATAATAGAAAGACTGATCGACTTGTATCTGAGGAGGAGTATGGGAACTCAGGGCATCAGCGACGCTCAACACGCCTATCTTAAGGGTAGGTCTGTTGAGAGTGCTCTGCACAATGTGGTGAGTTTTATTGAACGGGGTCTGCTGCACAAGGAATACACCTTCGAAGCGTTCCTCGGTATAGAAGGGGCCTTTAACAACATTAAGATAGAGGTTATTAAGGAATCACTCGCTTTGTTCGGTATTGGTGTATTCCTAATCGAGTGGATCACCCTGATGCTAAGCCGCAGGGTTATCAACTCGAGCATGGGAGACACTTGCATAAAGAAGCTTGTGACAAGGGACACACCGCAAGAAGGGGTTCTTTCTCCATTGTTGTGGCTTTTGGTAATGAACGTCATATTGAAATAGTTCGATGCCATGGAAAGGAAGATGTAGTATTGTTGGTCTCGGTTAAATTTCTACCCATGATCAGCGAGGTCATGCAATCTGGGTTGCGAGAACTTTCCCAATCAGCAAATAGTAATGGATTCAACCCTGAAAAGACTGAACTAGTTCTGTTTACCAGGAGATATAAGGTTGAGACATTTAGTCTACCAGTTCTGAATGGGACGGAACTCAGTTTGTCGAGGGAGGCTAAGAACCTGGACGTTTACTTGGACACAAATTGTCTTGGAGGAGAAATACTCAGGAAAGGGCCAGGAAGGGGCTTAATGCCTACTACGCATGCAGGAGCTCTATAAGGAAGAACTTGGGTCTAAAACCGGTAATTGTATATTGGATATACACATCGGTTGTGATACCTATACTCACTTATGGATGTTCGGTACGATGGCAGGCGTTAAGGAAAGGGACGTATATGCCCTTTTTTCTAAAGTTAAGAGATGTGCTTCAATTGGCATTACGGATGCCGCGAGTAGTACACCTCAGGCAGCACTGGACATCATTCTCCACATTCTTCCAATTGAGGAATTCGTGAGAGGTATGGCTGTGCGAGGCTTATTTAGACTGAATGAATTGGGATAAATAGGGAGCTTCACAGCGGGGCATGCTAGCATACTTAATGAAGACAAGTTGTACTATAATTGACTTTGAGGCTACTCCCGTTAGTGAAATTCCTAGTAGAGACCTTTGGATTGGAGCGGAGAAGCTTCACGGAGGGTGTGCTATTTTCACGGTTGGCTTGAAGATGGAAGTAGGCACAGGGGCGCGTGTTTACTTCATGGGAACAGATGTCAAACGATCTTTTAGATTGTCTGATAGCTGCAACGTTTTCCAGGCAAAAATTCTAGGCATTTACAAAGCCCTAGGATTACTGGAGGAGAATGTTGAGAGGGACACTGAGGTAACTATCTATGTGGATAGTCAGGCAGCACTGATGACAATGACAAGTTACTTGTTGGGTTCGTGGTCACTGCGATGTTTTCGGCAATGAAACAGCCAATGAGTTAGCTCGTAAGGACTCAGAGCTGGACAGGTATTTTGAGGAGGTATCGATTGGGTTATATTTCATGGCCATAAGGGAATGGACTATAGGTAGAACAAATGATGCTTAGGGGAGTATATTGAACTGCTGGGTATCTAGAGCGTTATGGCCTAGTCTTAAACCAGCAGATTCGAAGCATCTTCTGGGAATGAGTCGTGTGAATCTAAGGATCATTGTTAGCATTATTACTGGTCACCTCGCAATGGGGAATATGACCAGTAAGTGGGAGACTGGCGCGTCAGATATTTGCAGGACGTGCGATGATGTGGAGGAGCTAGAGACAGTGGGGCATATATTCTGCCTGTAGGGCTTCAGCGAAGTAGACTGAGTTGATTTGGAAGCTATATTCTGCACGAAATAGAGGGTGTGAAGATCTCGGCAACCTTATAGGGTTCGTAATGGGAATAAAGTGGCTTAGAAGTAGTCAGGGTTGATTTGATGGATCTTAGCTTCCACACCTCTCTTATTTTTCTTATATTTAGCTTTCTCTCTTTTCAATCTTTTGCTATATTCTACTGGGATTTTTCCCTTTCGTCATCTATCAGCTTTCTATATTATTTATGAATTGATCACAATGGACCGAATGGCCGCCCTTTTTAACCTAACCTAATATCCGAGTCTTTGTTCTCTTCCCATTTGAAACGCATTTCTAATTGTGTAGCAAATATTCGCTTATATTTTTCATCCTTCAAATTTTTAACTAAATATGTTTTAGTTGTACTGTTTTAATAAATAGAAACGCATAATCTACATACGGAAATATATATTGACTTTATAGTTTGTTGTGTATCCTTAGTTTAAATAAGGGCTAATTTTCACTGTCTTGTTTTTCTTAAATAAAATAAACTTCGATACATCTTTTAGAAAATATTGCTAGGAATGTGCCGTAACTATGTCCTTTCATCTGATCGGCTGTCTTACAACCTTAAAAATTATTATAGTGCATTAATCCCATAAAGTGTTAATATTCAAGAAGAACATATAATTAACATTTAAAATATAATATTATTATTCTATGTTCCTGAATTTATATTTTTTTCAATATTATTAAAAATTCTATTAAAAATGTATTAATTGCAAGAAATATTTTTTTAAATAAATCATATTAAACATTTTATTGTTTCAAAAATATATATTATTTAAAAATCTGTCAAAACCAAATATTATTTTTAGTTTATTATCATCTGCACTACGGGCCCAGGTACTGTCAGCTTTTCTTAAAGAACTTTGTGTATCTACCCGTGGCTTAATATCTTTACTTCTCTCCATAGGGAAAAATTAGTGTGTTTATTATCTGTTAAGCCTTTTATGTAATTTCCATTTTGGCGATTCTGTTCTACTTTAAGGTCTCTTTTTAGTTTCTTACTTGTCATGGACAGCGTCAGAATTTTATATATATGAATTGCATTTCTTAGAAATTTCACTTTTAGAATGTTACAGAGCTGAAGCAATTAATTTCGTAAAAGTCACTGATTCAGTTGTTTATATCTTCCTTATATTCAAAATATAAAACTGGTGAATATGACTTCTAATATATTTTTTATATTTCAACAAATTTGTTTTATAGTAAGTGTTTTTAGGAAATGTTTGTATATTAGTTCTTCCACAATAAGTTAATATAATATTGTTTAAATCATTAAAATTTCTAATGCCTTCTCAGAAATATTGATATTTAAATTTACATACTTTTGAAATTGTTTGGGTTTTTGAGAAAATGAAAAAGAGAAACAAAAAAAAATCTTATTTTCTGGAAACTGGAAACTGAGATCGATAAATGGTTTAATGGAGTGTGTGTATACAAAATTGCTATAGAAATTGAAAGACACCATCATGGAATTGTCGATATACATTTTTTATTCAAGACTTTTTGAGAAAAATGAGAAATGTATGGAAAGTTTTAGTAAGTTACCCTAGATAAAAGTTCTATACTTTTTGTCTGATTTGAATATACTAAATCTTGTTAGTCTAAAACAAAAATGCCTCTAAAAATTATTGCATCGCTTTATAGGCATTTATAGAAAAAATTTCAATAAATTGCAGTTAAACTCAAAAAAAAAACATCAGAATTAGGAATTCATTTACACAAGAATCTACACAAAAACATTTTTTTTTTTTTTTTTGTGCAAAACTCGAAAATTTGAGAGTGTATTGTAAATTTTTAAAACTGATTTATGATATCCTCAAAAACTTATGTCATGCCATTTCTCGAATGATTTTTCACTGTAGCAGTTTTTTAGAAATATATAAATATGTAAAAACAAATCTCAGAATATGTTCGCCAAAATAGATCAAAACGTCTAGAGATATTGTTTTATTTAGTACACCAAGGGTTGAAATATGTTCTCGAATAACTATAAAAATTTATAATATTTTAAAAAATTTCTTAGGATGTTTTATCTTTAAAGTATTCTTAATACTTATATGCACTTGTGCTGTATGAGATATTGAAAGTAATTATGATATATTTTTCTAAATATATCGCTATAATTCAGAGTCTATGAGGTGATATTCATATAAAAATAGTGGAACAAAATAATTGATCTACTTAGACTTGACCTTGGACGTTCATTTGTAGTAATTTCTATTTTTATAAAAGTTTCTTCACATTTTAGTGGTTTTTGATAAAAATCATAAATAGCCCAAAGTTAGTTTAATTGTTTGTCATAAATTTCAAATTAACCCAAAATGAACAAAAATAATTTAATAAATAATTATTTTTTATAGCTTTTGGTTAAATGTTTATTTATAAATAAAGAAGTCGTTATTATTCTATTTTTTTTTAATATTTAAACTTGTTTGTATATTTATGTTTATGAATTTGTATGAATTTATAATATATATACTTTCACAAATCTATTTAAATGTACAGATGTTTGAATATATTTTTAGGTACAAGCGACATTCATTTATTAATTGAAGAGGTAGTGGCAAGTTTATTTATTTATGTTTATATAAAAAAAATCAAATAAAAGATATTACAATAACAAAAATAATAATAATAATTATAAAAAATAAAAAACAAATAAATTAATGGAATAATCTCATCAATAGTTATAGCGACGTCTTTGGTTGGTATAATGAATGGCCAGTATTGTTGACAACACAAGTACAATAATCTATTTGAAATGATACAAACAAATTTATTAATTTCTGAAGTCAACCAACTATAGAAGCCAGGTAAATAAATAGTCATTAACAACAACTTACATTCAAGCCCAACAAACACCATTCGGAAATTTCAGTAGTTAAGGATTCATTGGCAAAAGCTTCCTCGACCTTAGTCAAACACCCAGTGACATAAACATTCAGAGGGTTTATACAGTTGCCATCTTTACAGCAACTTGGAGGTGTTTGACGATGAATGCGACCATAATCGGCAAACGAATTGCGACCACAACATTCGTACTTGAAAAGGGGAAAAAATATGTTAACCCAATTTTAATTGAATTTTCTGTAACCTACAATAATTTGTTTGCTGTCCATTGCTCCAGGATTTATAATTTCTTGATCCCACAAGTCATCGATTTCCTTTAGGGCATAGTTTTTAAATACATCTCGAGTATTGTAACAAATAAATACGATTGTTAACACCAGAAGTATTAGCAACATAATTGCATACTGTAATATGACATAAAGTAAATATTTAGAGTCTAATATATTTGAATAAATAATTCTGATATCAATTACTTACCGTCCATAAGCTACGCGCTGATTCTCTTACAGCTCCAAAGCATCCAAATAAAAATGTCAGAAGTATGACACAACCCAATGCAATGATACCGATGGCATAATTTTGAGGCATTGCATCCCAACCGAAACCAGCTAAGAGCAGTAACAGGATACCCAAAATCTAAATTTATAAAAAAAACAAAAAAACATTTAAATATGATATTCACTTAAAAGGGAAGTTTGTCTATTTATTACTTTTTATAATATTTTTCATAATTTTCTGGCCTATTACATTATTTAAACACCCTAAATAAAATTCTTAAATTTTCATTTTTAATCGACTATTATTCAATTTTTTTCGTGTGGAGTCTTTACTTGTTTACTCCCATCGGACGTGTCCAGAGGTGGCGGATAGGGGGTTTTAAGGTTTCTGATCCGATTGTAGTCAATAGATTGGAGATCACTTACCACTGGTTACAGATCCCTATGTATTGACTATAGTCGGATCCTACGCATTACATCTAAACCTAGAAACTCATGGAAGTTCTCGCGGACCAAATAAATCAAGTGCACTTTTATAATCAAGGTGAGAGGTAGCAGTGCCGAGGATCTGTATGGTTAGTTAGTGCTTAAATAAACTAATCGCTAACAGCTCCCCTCCAACGCCCATGGCATGGGTTGGTTGTAATTTCTTTAAAAGCCTAGTCCGCGTACGCCATCACTGCGCTAGATGGTCCACTTAGAACGTGCATTTTCGTGGGACCAAAATTAGTGAGGAATATAATAAAATAAAGGATGTGGAGAAGGATAAGGTAGTTTCAGTAGGAGTTTCGGATACTGACTCTGACCTTTTAAGAATTCACGATGACATAATTGCTCAGGAGGGACAGTTTTTGAGTGAACTAGCTAAAACAGACGACCTCTTGGAAGGATATTTCTCTTGGTTCTGATGAGGAACACGAAATCACTATGATTTCAGTTCACGCTCAGGAACAAGATCCTCCAGCATCTGAAGTATTATCCGCAAGGAATGGTGGACAGGTGGGTCCAAAATTAGTTCGGCAAGACGCGGTAAAACCAAGTGTAACTGCCGTCGTCGACAGCCGAACAAAAGAAGAGAAAGAAAAGAATGGCGTCAGAGCCTCCTTGATCTAAAAGATGGCCAAGAGGGATCTGTCGTCACTCAGTGGTAGGGATAAATACCTTATCAAGAGGAATAGGAAGAGTGTAATAGATTTGAAAAAATCTATGGCTCGACCTCCTATATCTTGCGAATGTATTATCCCAGGGGACTTAGTGCGAAATTTTACACCGTTCCGGAAAGTGCTCGGGAGAGTAAAGGAACCGGGTCAGGAGTCGCACTGAAGTTCAAGAGTAATGACAATGATAGCTGCCGACCAAATAAACCTATCACATCTTCGGAACGATCGGTTGTAACTGCGAAGCTGTCTATCATTGCCAAACAGGGGGCTGATCGTAAACCATCGGGCAACTCTGGTGAATCATTCACTAAAGGTGCCAGGCCTGGAGACGACCAACCCTCTACAAGCAAGAAAGGTGCTGCAAACAACACTCCCAGCTCTCTTAAAGGTCCTCAAAAGAAGTTTATAAAGAACGCTGGCAGTGGGGCTGGTCATAAGCTATACGGCTCTCTTAAGGATCACCGTAAAGAGATCGTTAAGAGAGCTAGGTCTGGT